>QZFA01000133.1:0-88419 GCA_003614995.1 Cladosporium phlei
CTAATATCTCTTAGTTACTATATTAAGAATATCGAACTATTACCGTCGATTTTTAATAGAGGGTATTAACCTAAGAACTTTGTTAGCTAAATCGTTAACTAGATAAGTTCTCCTAGAACTAAATATAAGTCTCCTTAGGTCTAAATTTCTATATCTCTCTAGAGGAGTCTAATTGCGTTATATTAAGCCTTCGCTAACATAGATAATCGGAAGTTGTATATTAATCAGATATTGTATAGCTCCCGCAATTGCCGCGGTTTTAGCATTTAAACTACAGACTAAACGAGACTAGACGAAAAAACACCGTAAATTTCGAGAGCTATACAACATCTGATCAATATACAACTTCCGATCATCTACGTTATGCCCACGCAGCTACTGTCTCATCATCGAGTACGGCCTCGCATAAAGAGACTCGCAACATATCGCCCTCAAGCTGACAGTACGTCAAGACACTTTCGCAATCGGCTTCCAAGCCCCATCCTGCGAAATGGCAAAATTCCTCGCCTTCGTAAGAGTATACAGCATACTCAACAAGGGCACATGAACCTTCTTCGCCCTCGCCATCCTAACAGCATTCCCCAAAATTGCCTCGACCTCCACCGGCCTCTCATGCCTCACATCGACCAGCATGCTCGGCTCCTTTCCGCCAGTGACCAGTCTCTCCTCATGCCGTACCATCTGCTGGGCAATACTGGTTTCATCGATATTGTCGTACCCATAGGCCCGCGCTGTCAATCCAACTTCACGCATGATGTCCTTCAGCATGGCCAGTGCCCCTTCCGAGGATCGAATGAAGTTTGCGTCGTCGCAAAGGGACAAAGCCGTGACCGGGTTCAGAGCAGCGTTCATGGCCAGCTTGTACCAGCGCTGTGCTTGGACGTCGTCGTATGGTACGCAAGTACCGTCACCTTTGGCGAACAACTCTGCTAATTGCTCGGTCTTGGCCTTCGCTTCAGCATCCGAGGTGGCGGGATAAGTACCGATCTCGAAGCGTTCAAGTGAAGTTCCATGTTCGACAATCCCAGGTTCGACTTGTGTCGTTGGCAAATAGACCACGCCGGAGATGATGGTGTTGTGTGGGTAAGCTACCGCATACTCTGCCTCAATCCCGATTCCATTCTGTGCGAGGACAATTACTGTCTCTGGGCTGACAGCTGCGCTGATGACTTTGGCGGTGTTGGGAAAAGCCTTGCTGCAGACAATGACATATTCGTAAGGGCCGAATTGGGCTGCTTCTTCTGCCGTGCGGACTGCATTTGGTCTGGCTGAACAAGTGCCCCATTTCTTCGACCGAATCGTGATGCCATTGGTTTGGATCGCTTCGTAGTTGCTCCAGCAGACCGCTGTGACTTCTTCGCCGGCTCTCCAGAGAATGAGGGCGTAGATGCAGCCAACGCCACCGGCACCGAAGATGAGTATCTTGGTCATCAGATGCTAATTCGGCGTAGAAATGTAGAGACGATATCAATATCCAAAATGTTTATCGATGCATTGTGGCGGGCGATGACGTCCTGAAAAGTTAATGTTCGTGTATATGTATCTACCTGCAATAGTACTGTCCACATATTACTGCGGATGATCACTCCGTCGATCTGGTTATGTTACCCAGGATATCGAACACATCCTCCATTGATCAGTCGATGATATATCTCAAAAGGAACATTTTGGTGTTAATGTAAATCGGTGACATCAACAGAAAGCCCGTGCACGATAAGCACAACACAACTTATCGCAAGAGCATCAACAGATCCCACCATCTCCCCTTCCCAATTCAAGTCAACCCAACAAAATGGCATCCACCACCACAGAACCCGCCCCCGTCCACCTCCCCCGCGTAGCAATCACCTTCTGCACGCAATGCCGCTGGATGCTCCGCGCCGCCTACTTCGCCCAAGAGCTCCTCTCGACCTTCGGCGGCAGCCTAGGCGAAGTAGCCCTGATCCCCGCGACCGGAGGCCTCTTCACCGTGCACCTGACCTACAAGCCTGTAGGCGAGGCTGAGGGAGAGGGAGAGGGTAGCGACGTGCAGACTCGGGAGGCTTTGCTGTGGGATCGCAAGGCCGAGGGCGGGTTTCCTGAGACGAAGATCTTGAAGCAGAGGGTGCGCAATTGTATTGAGCCGGGGAAGGATCTGGGGCATTCGGATGGGCCGGCGAAGAAGGTTAAGAGCAATGGGGAGGGTGGGAAGACAGAGAGCGAGGGATCTACTGGCGCAGCGAAAGAAGAGGTTGCAGGCAAGACTGGCGATTCTACTGCGAACTGCGCCGATTGCAAATGAGTGCAGTTCTCAAGACCGGTGGAATTCAGTCTGCCGGTATAGCACTATACGAGCCAGGCCATCTCTGGTGAAAGCATTGGATGAATCGCAGCCTACAACTCGATGCATACGTCTGGTCTCGAGAAGAATTGCGGTCATACGCTTCCAAAGGTTGCTGAGCCTGAGAACGGCCACACGGAATCCCTGCAAACAAGGCCCGAGAGACCCAAAGCATCGACAAGGTCTTCGCCCAACATTTCTGCAATACCACGAAGATGGCGCCCAATCACCCGAAGACGACGGAGTACCACGTCACGAGCTACAGGGTATCGGCAGACGATTGTCTCAGACAGCAGTTCACTGCCCAGTCAAGCCGTCATTACAGCTTGTTGACGTGATACACAACAGCCAGAAACGAAATGGGACTCGAAACGATCGAAATCGGGCTTTTTCATATCGCAGCGCCTGCGCCGAAACAGTATATCTCTACAAACGCTCAAGTTCTATCTTCACATACACCCTTGTCTCAAATTTTTGACGACCTCAAAACGAACGACTACCTGGATGGACAAATCCAAGCAGCCGATCGACTAGGAAACCGTTCAAGCCTCAGTGATGTCAGACTCGCTGTAAATGCAAGCATCACTCGGACCAGAGCCGACCTTCGCAGGCTCAACATCGTTGTCGTCGGTTCCGGTGTATTCGACGCAAATCTCCTTGACGCCGCTAACTTTGATATCCTTGAAAGTCGCAGTGTCGCCAAGGTTGGAGTTAATACCTGTTCCTCAAAGTCAGTAAACCACTCATATCAAGTTCCACAAACGTCAAGATTGTACTCACCAGCAAGAGACTTGCCCTCAGAAGCAGTGATGTCGGAGAAGATAACGTGACGCTCAGCCTGAGTCTTGCAGTTACCGCAGCTCCTGTACAGCTTGCCGAAGTTGTCGACGGTGAAGCCGGAGACTTCCATGGTGCCGCCGCCGTTGTGCTGCAGGACCTTGTCCTCGGCGCCGAAGGCTCCGCCGCCGGAGATGGTGGTGGTGTCGCCGGCTTCTTGCTTCTTGATGGTGAAAGCGTCCTCGCAGACGGCGGACCACCAGACGTTGGTCAGCTTGCAGGCGCCCATGCAGTGCACGCCTTCGATCTGGTTCGGGCCGATGATGATGTTGGAGAGGGAGGCGCCGGCCTGTGGAGGGGTTTGTTAGCTTGTTGTTGGTTCGACTGGAAGATGATGGCTGTGATAGAACGCATCGACTCGGGAAAATTTCAACTCACCTCAAGAATGAACACGGCATCGCTATCGCCGCCCTCAGACTGGCCAGTGCAGGACTGGCCACGGTCGTAGACAAACATGCCGCCGTCGAAGCTCTCGCCCGCAGCGATAGTCTGCACTGCAGAAAGAGTAGAAGTTCCAGAGGAAGCGGGAATGCTGCCACCAGAGGATCCACCCGGAGCCAAAGTGGCCGAAGCAGTGGTCGACGGGACAGTGCTGGAGCTGGTGCAGTTGCTGAAACTGCTGGCGATCGCGCTCACGCTGCTGATGGTGCTTGAGGAGCTCTCGCTATCGTCGTCTGCAGGGGCAACCTCGTACTTGGTGTCGCAGGAGGAGTCTCTGGCGGCGACCAAGTGTCTGCGGTGGCTGCGGGCGTTGGCGCCGAGGGTCAGGGCAAGGAGGGCGAGTTTGGTGTACTGCATTTTTGCTGTTGGAGTGGGTTGATGGGTTGGTTGATTGAAGAAGTGGTTTGCTGGGAATTTGTCGAAAACGAAAGTGAATCAGAAGCGACCTGTCACTTGCTGAGAGAGAGTGAAGATAGAGAGCGAGAGTAGAGAGAGCACGAAAACTGAATGATTTGATCGAAGCAGAAACAAGAAGAGGCGAAACCAGTCTTTACTTATACACGCTTTGCTTTCTTACCAGGTACGATGGTTGGGGCGAGCAGTCGAGCCCTTGCCCTGCGCTGCGATACCTTTTCGGCAGTGCATATTAATTCTCCGATAACACAAGAAACCAGCCCAACGAACCCTCGCAGTCGATCGCTCGAAACGACAGATCGCAATCATCACCATCACATCTTCAACAAGGGCAAGGGCATAGACATGCAAGCAAGCGCTCGCCAAGCAGCGGAAAAGTCCCTGGTAGAGGCTTCTGCGACGGACTAGAGCTACTCGCGAAGCTTGGCAAGAGTGCGTTATCGTTTCAAAACGATCGTGTCGTGCATGAGTAGTTTAGATTCCTCATGGTCGGTTGTCTGGAATCGTGAGTAAGCGGACTTTTGCCGGGTTGACCCTTCGTGGGTCCGTATGATCGCATTCGGGGCGTCTCCTTTTGACACCGAATCTGGAAGATCGATAGGCGAAAACCCGTCAGCTAACCTATAGCGAGATCATATGCAGACCTAAGGAGCCCGTTGAGTGCATAGCGAAACAACAAAAATCGAGTTGAGGGGCGAAAAATGATTGCCGAATTGTTAGTTCAGCGCTGTTCATGCGATGTCGACTTGTTGCAGGTTACAGTCCGAGCCCTAGTCTCGCTAGCACATGGCGGCGACAGCCCGCCAAATCTTAAATTTAATATATTCGCAACATCGGCTTCAACATGTGTGATGGGCCCTGGTTCGTTAGTCCGCTACAAAATTGTCCGGGGAAGGCGGTACGCTATGAATCTTCTCGGTTGAACTTCTTGCGGCATGAGGGCAAGAGTCTCGCATTGTTGTGTGCGACACGCTTTGGTCAGCATATTCCCTTGGTAAGAGGGCAAGAGGGCAGGAAGAGGGCAGGAAGAGGGCAAGCGACTCGCATTTATCACTATTGCTTTCGGCGAAACGCTACATCGATCGATATTACTGTAGATGTGATGGGATAAGAAATCAAGGGCAAGAATTGTTCCACTGATCGGAAAGCACTGCGTTCGCTTCGTCTCAACTTGTGCGCTTTGGAGACTGAAAATAAAGTGGATTGGATGGAGAGAACGTTGATTGTGCAGAGTTGGTGGACTGGATTTATGTAGTCGTCATCATTAATCATACTGTATCATGCACCTCGCCTCCTGCTCTCCTCGAAACATTTGTTGAGGAAAAGAGTAGCAACATCAAAGCAAAAGAAACTTCAGGGAAAGCGTCGGCGCGCCCAAAACCAAAATACGCATGGGGATCGGTGAACCATGAGTGTGCGTCTTCGGCTTGCTTCCTCCCAGGGTTCTCGTCTTTGAGCTTGCCCCTACGATTTCTTTGTTGGTATTGGGCCCAGTGTTGTTAGTCGGATGTATCGTAGGATTGAGGCTCATCGTAGTAGTCTCAATCCTCGCTGGACTTGGACATGTCCGCGGATCCGGACACAGTGCTGAGTCAATGCTCGACTTGCCGTCGGGCGGCGTGGTCGGAGTGATAATCATGGGCGCCGTCAAACAGAGAACTCTCACCGGCTTAAGACATGCTGGATTTCTCTCGCGGTTGGGCAGCCTAGGCGTGGTCGGCGTCGCCGAGTAGAGGACTTTTTCTGGCTCGGTGAGTGGTCGATCCCTCGCGCGGTTTGGCGGCATGGTCCCAATCGCGTGCCTTTCGTTCGGCAAGAATCCCATCGATCAACTCGTAAATCCACCATTCCTTATCATCGAGCACGAGCTCAGCTCTGCACCTAGTTCGCCAGAAGTCGATGCGTGCCCTTCGAATCTCATCCACCATGGATTTGACGGCGGGCATGGTTTTAATTGCCCTCAACACAGGGTCTTTGCTTTGCCAGAGTTGACGTTCAGCCCAGTCCATGACTTTCAAGATGCGTTGGAAATAAGGATCGTCGGGCAAGATTCGGAGCTGCTCACGAATGTCATCGGGCGGTAGTAGAGCGAAGCTCAGCTTTTGCTCAGGCTCGGGCTCTGGTTTGGTTTTGGGCTCGGACTCGTGCTCCGATTTTATCGGCTCGTGGGTTTGCTCGCGCGCGACCAAGTCTAGTGTCGATTCGCAGGCTGTTTCGTCAGGTGTAGGATCTCCAGGTAGTCCGGCATCCGACACTGGGCCTGGAACTGCCACTAAGTGGGCTTGGTGCCAGACTGACGAGTTTATTATCAATTCGCGAGCTCGCTTGCGGGCAGCCAAGTCCGGAGTCGATTCGCGCATGCGTTTTCTGTGCACTGGCAATTGACTTGGGCCAACTGTGGGATGGATACTCATGAACATGCTCAGCCCATCCAAGTCTGCCAAAGCCATTGTGGATGGAACCTGTAACTGCTTGAGGCCATGCGTCTGGCCAACGCCGAGTGACTCACGCCAGTCGAATGAGTCTTCCTCTTCTGTCTTGTATGCAGGCCTGCGAACGTAGTCGAGGCCTTCTCCTGCATCGAAATCAAGATCTCCGGGCAGTCTGGTATTTGAGAATTGGCTTATGCGGGTACGCTTGGGCAGAGGCAGGTCTGGTGATGGCTCCTTGCGCTTGCTTCCACCTGTCGCCAGCTCGAGTTCATTGCGTCTGGACTCGTCTTCCTTCTTTCTCTGCTTGGAGCGGCGGTTTCTAGCGCGCTTTCTTCGGTTTCTGTTGTTGTTAGGGCCCGGTATGTTGGGGCCCAGTAATGGCGGTGAGCTGGCCATCGATGGCGAGGACGCAAACATGCCAGTGAGTCCGAGCGATGGTCCTTCCAGGATGCTCGGTGTAGTGCTTGTGTGTCGTAGATGTTGTCTGGTGAGCCTGAAGAGAGAGGAGATCCGGGTTCAAGACCAGGTGAGGTCGGGCTTGCTTAGGTAGCATTGACTTGAGGAAGGAGCAGCTCAGCGCAGGCAGCAGTCGCGAAATGCGCATCGTTCAGAAATTGAACGCGGCTGTCTGCCATGGGTGTTTGCGATAGCTGTGTGCGCATGTTGTCGTGATTGTATTTCTGTGAACAGGGCCATTGGATATTCCGAGTAAACGGCTCCGTATAAACTGTCTTGACGTGAAGCAATAGTTCATTCGCATGAACCGGACGATTGCTACGCTTACTGTAGGTAGTACAGCATAGATCGCATTGACCGCAATGGAACAAAAGGAAGGATTGATTTTGAACGGACACCAGGTGCCGATGACCAGAGGAGAAGCAAATGAAGCCGGCACCGAGGCGCGCTGGTATTATTGATATCTTGGTGGAGTCACAGTCCGGCTTGGCGTGATACAGTATGCACTACGTGATGAGACTTACCGGGAAAGTTTTGTAGAGTCAGGGTTGGGGTTATCCCTTTTACACGTCTTCACCAAAAAAAAAAAAAAAGAACCCATTTCCCGTCTGAACTCGACAGAAATCAAGCGGCGTTGAATTTCTCATGTGTTCAAGGGTCGGTTGACCGTGAAACATTGATTTATGGGCATCCAAGTCATCAAATACGTGGTTGGCAAAGAATATCACCAAGTCTCAACCATTTCGGAACAACAATGGCTGTACAAAGGCATGAGGGCCTCTTCGGCCCAATCAGAGACTCTCAAGATCAGCAATGCAATGCATCATTGGAAAGGCGTTCAAGCTGCTCACGGGTGGTCAAACTTGGTAGGATAGCCAAGATATGCAGATATGGTAGGTCCAATGGAAATGTGCCTCGCATCTGACAAACGAAATGCGAAACCCGAAACCCGAAGGACATGAATCAAACCACTAAAAGGACAAAGAACAAAGGGCCCTTCCATTTCATGATAACATTGCCAGACACTCCGTTCCCTGCATGTCCAAAACCGTTTTCACACAGGAAATCAGCCTCTCCAGTACGCGACTTCAACGATGACCCGCCTCACGCCCTCGGAACCGACGACACGACCGCTTGCCTCCTGCGATACCCCTACCCCAACAATTACCACCAACACAACAATAACCTCCCGCAACAAAACCTACTGGTCCACTCAACCCGCCCCATCCCTCCTCCACCGCTCTCTGCACGAACAACCCCTCCTCGCAACCCGCGCCTACAAAAACCACCTCACCCTGCAAGATGGAACCCACATCCTCGACGCCTGCGGCGGCGCCGCCGTCGCGGTCATCGGACACGGGAACGGAGAGGTGATTCGCGCGATGATGGACCAAGCGCTTTCGGTGGCGTATGTGCACACGCTTTCGTACACGACGCGGGCGGCGGAGGATCTCGCGGCGTTTCTTGTGGGACACAGGCCGGGCGGGTTGAGCAAAGCTTTCTTCGTCGGGAGTGGGAGTGAGGCGAACGATGGGGCGATGAAGTTGGCGAGGCAGTTTCTTTTTGAGATGGGGGAGCCGCGAAGGGTGCATTTCATTGCGCGCAGACAGGCATATCATGGCAATACTTGGGGGGCGATGAGTTTGTCGGATAATGTTTCGAGGTTGGTGCCGTATAAGGATGTGTTGCTGCCGGATGTGAGCCATGTTAGTCCTTGCTATCCGTACCACTACCAGCGGGCAGACGAGTCTGATACACAATACGTTCAACGGCTGGCGGACGAGCTGGACGAGGAATTCGAGCGGGTTGGTTCGGATCGGGTGATTGCTTTCTTCGCTGAGACAGTCGGTGGAGCGACGAGCGGGTGCATCACCGCTCCCCCCGGATACTTCGCCGCGATGAAAGCTGTGTGCCGGAAACATGGTGCCTTGTTCGTGTTGGACGAGGTGATGTGCGGCATGGGACGGACTGGAACAATGATGGCTTGGGAGCAAGAGGAAGGGGACGCGTCTCCGGATATCATGACCATCGGCAAGGGCCTGGGAGGAGGATACTCGCCGATTGCCGGAATCTTGGTGCACGAGGATATCATCGCTCAGCTGGATCGAGGGACTGGAAGTTTCAACCATGGGCACACGTACCAGGCCCATCCGACATCTTGCGCTGCTGCGTTGGCGGTTCAGACGATCATCGAGCGCGATGGGCTTGTGCAGAGGTGTGCGAGAATGGGTAAGCTACTCGAGGCTAGCCTGAAAGAAAACTTTGCGGACGAGGCGCACGTGGGCGATATCCGTGGTCGCGGTCTTTTCTGGGCGATAGAGTTCGTTTCGGACAAGGATGGCAAGACACCATTCGATCCGGCGTTGAAGGTTGGTCTTGCTGTCCAGAAGCAAGCGCTCGAACTCGGCGTCAATGTGTATCCAGGAGGTGGAAGCATCGACGGCATCAAGGGCGACCACGTGCTCATTGCGCCTCCGTATACTGTCACGGATTCGGAGATTGAGACGATCACTTCTGTGGTGCTGGAGGCATATAGGAAGGTTGTATCTAGACTCTGAATGTAAAGAGTATTGCAGATCACACTCGTTGGACTGTGACAAGACATGTTCTCAGAGCCTTTGTTTCGAATGTATCGCTTGAGGACGAGTGTTGCACATCAGCAGTAATTGTCAAACGGCAATTGCGACATGTCCGCCATCGATCCATCCATGAAAGAGGCCAGCAGATCAGGATCGATGAAGGTGTCCAAGTCAAACTCGTTGATCTCCCGGACATCGTTCAAGTCTCTTTGCTGACCGGTAGAATGAGTCTCCGTCTGGTCAAGCTCCCCTCGTTGTAAACTGCCCGCAGCTCGATTCCGCCGCCCAAGATTCAACAGCAACTCCGCCGCGTGTTCACGGCCCGATATGCCGGATTCCGGCACCTCAGCGAGTCGATTGATATTGTCTTCCAGATCCTCAAGTCCGTGGCCCCCAGGATGCGAGAACCTCGAAGTATCTGCCGACTTGACGTGATCGTAGATGACCCGAAGGGTCGAAAAAGTTTCTCTCCATCCCTTAACGATTTTCCACAGGCGGCCAGTATCGTCGAGCCAGGCTAAAGCCCACCACAAGTCTTCGTGCGGTGGCTGCGCACCTGGTGCCATAGCCGGCCAAGCCTGAGCGTAGAGGAGAGTGACAGCGGCCGAGTACACACAAAAAGCAACAAAGACAGTCTTGAGCTCGACGCCGCGGAGTTGGGCTGCGCGGAGGAGATCGATGATGCTCGCAGCCGATGCGAATAGTGCAGTGGAGTTGTCGGCCCACCAACCCTCGGGAGGTTGACCGAGGAGCAAAGGCGGATCGATTGGCCCTGAGGGAAACGAGCACCGGTATGGTATGAAAGGAATGTATTCGCGGTGGAGGAAGAGCCGGTTGAGATGATAGATGACATTGATGAAGACAAAGGGTTGGCCTTGGTTCCGCGCAATATGGGCTTGCAGATTGCTGTTGGCGGGAGAGTACTGCAGCTTCTCCGACATGGACGAGCGCCAGCAATCCAACGCCTTATTCGTTCTAGACCAGAAGCTACCTTCGTTCCAAGGTGAGCTTTGAGTGTCGGCGGGCTTTAAGCGGCGGCCTCCGTCGCAGACCCATTGAGAGAGCGTCGACCAGATGTCCAGGCCCTTGATGATCAGGCGTAGGCTTTTGTCGCAGTCGTCGGGCTTTGGAGCCGCTGTCATTTCATCGATCGTACTCAGCGCCAGCTGGTGTAATTGCAGCAACGGCTCGTCAGGCTTGGCCTCGAAAGTAAAATCCTCCTCGCCCATGGGTAAGGACAAATCGAGTCGAGCGGCTTGAAAGCTCTGTGGTCGGTGTTTACCTCCGCTGAGAAGACAGTCAACAACAAAAGTGGCCCAAATCGTGCGGCGGATGCATTCTTGGGACGTAAGGTGCTGTGGCGTGGCGTCGGTGTCTTTAGATTCGGTCAGCTTAGGTCTGAGCGCCTGTGCCATTCTGATTGCAATGCCTGCAATACAGTCAGCTCAGGAAATTTATCACAGTACAGCTTCGGCATACCAGCCAACATCCAGGCGCGAGAGCCATTACAAGCACCCCAGTGATGAAGACTGACCAGTAGCAACGATTGCACAGTAGCAGGATCTGGAGCGTCCAAGACGCGAGCCATGACTGCAGTCTCTGCTCTTGCCGCATAGTAGTCTCCAGCTGCTTCAGGCCCTCCGTGCTGAGAGACTAGACTAGGCATGAATCGAGCGGTCACTGAAAGAATGGCATGCAGCTTTGCAGTTTCCACGCTACCGGCCACGAGCTGGTCAGTGAACGACGGTCGATGTAGGAAGCCAAATTCTGGAAAGCAGGTCTGCAGTAGATCACAGGCCTGAAGCATCAGGGCTGGTGTTGGCAGATCTGGACAGGTGGCTACGGAATCCAGGGTCGGATGTACATGGCTGACGCTTTGTGAACGACCGGTGTCTCCCAGTCTGGGTCGCTTGTTGGACAGAGATGGATGAGTAGTATCAGTAGGTTCGCGTGGGCGAACACGTGCTGCTGGATTGTCGTCGGGATTGGACTTTCCTTTCACTAGTGGTGCACTCAGGAGGCAATCTGGCCGGGACGCAGCGATGCATGCCTGACAAGGAGCGGTGCCCTCGTGATGGCACTTGATCTTGGACTTGCTATCGGAGCGTAAGCCAGTCACGTCGAGACAGTCGGGAATATGAGCATGGTCTGTACCGACAATACTGACACGCGATGGTCGTACGCATCTTGTCGGGTTCCGATCATAAGCGGCGTTCGCGCGCCAGTTGAAGTTCACCGGGAGGATTTGAGATGGAATATCTGCCGAGTGGTGTGTGGTTCAAGGAAGGAGATGCCAGTTGCGAAACGCGTCGGGTAAGCAACAAGTCCGGGAAAGAGGAGTGGGCTCGGGAAAGATAAGTAGGCTCTCGGCTCTCGGCTGCCGGGTTTGCCGTAGTGGGTCTATACCGATCGTTGCCCTATCTGGGGTTGACCGTTTCTTATTCACAGAGTCTTTGGTCCTTGGTCCATCCGTTGACATGACCACCAACATCGGATACAATCATGTTCAACATGGAGTTTCTCCACCGCGGCAGAAGCATTGAACTCGTCCCGCTCCGATTCAATGTACCTCGAGAGCAGGCGTCGGGAGCGGACACTCGAAGTCCAGGTAGGTGCAGACTGTCTTCAAACCTAATTGGAGCCTTCCAGCTAGTACCTACATACATACTCTTACTTCTGGGAGTAGCCGCGGCTGCGACTCTGCTTACTGCGGAGGACGAGGCGGGTAGGCGTGCGACGGGGGCAGTTCAACACCACCTAATTCCTATGTCCTGTCGCCTCAGGTTCCATTCGCTCGCCATATTTGTTTCCGCTCTACAATAATGACTATCGTCCGACCATTGTGGCGAGCACTTGCTCCGCCTGAGGACGCCGCTTTCTACGATGGGCCCAATCCCAGGACCGATCACATCAAAGCAGGCTGGCGGAAGGCTCCCGGGCTGGCCTCGTTCCAAGTCGACACCATCTGGGAGAAAGACGTCTCGGTAGCCATGCGCGATGGCGTTCGAATCCGGACAGATATCTTCCGGCCTGCGGATTCAGAGACGGCCAAAGTGCCGGCATTGGTTGCATGGAGCCCGTACGGAAAGTCCGGTCGAGGTAAGAAGTTCGGCTCATGTCCACTCACTTGTCAGACTTGCCAAGATCCTTATTTGCGACAGGCTTCTTCCGTCTCGACATGGTCCCGGGCCGTGTCGGCGTGGCAAAGGATAGACTGTCTGGCTTCGAGAAGTTCGAGGCTCCTGATCCCGCCGAGTGGACAGCTCGCGGCTATGCAATGGTCAATCCTGACGCTCGTGGCGCGTACGATTCTGAAGGGAATCTATTGTACGTACTGCGCTCTGTAAGCATCGCACGTCCAACGCTGACAGCACCATCTCAGCCATTATGGCACTCAAGAGGCCCAAGACGGTTACGATTTGGTCGAAGCCCTAGCTACGATGCCATGGTGCAACGGCAGCGTGGCATTCGTAGGGTGCTCATGGCTCGGTATCGCCCAGTGGTTCATAGCTGCCGAACGGCCACCTCATTTGAAGTGCATCGCGCCATTGGAGGCTGCGGCAGATCTCTACCGCGATATTCTGTGCCGCGGAGGTATACCACAGACGGCTTTCCGGGACTTTTTGTCTGGAAGACTGTATGGTACAGAGAGACTCCGCCTTCGAGGATTTCACGCATTTCTGACATCTCCCGCCCTACAGGTAGAAACGAGCAGGAAGATGTTGTCCGCATGCTCCAAGAACACCCGCACTTCGATGAATATTGGCAAGACAAACGGGCCAAGGTGGAGCAGATCAACGTGCCTGCATACGTTCTTGCCAGCTACTCGAGTTTCCTGCACACCTTTGGCTCCTTCAGAGGATTTGAAGGGATTCGGAACAAGAACAAATGGTATGTCGATCATGTTCGCTCTCTAGATGTATCGCAGGGGACAACCTCTCCCCGACCTCTTTAGCACGTCTGATAATGCGACAGGTTGCGCGTCCACGCCACACAAGAATGGCACGATCTCTACAAGCAATCCACAAATGATGAACTGCAGCGCTTCTTCGACCGCTACCTCAAGAATATCGACAACGGGTGGGAAGAAACCCCCAAAGTCCGAGCCTCGATCTTGAGATTCAACCATGTATGACGTTTTCCATACTGATCGCACGCTCCCTCTCTAATGCTCCCATTCGGCAGGACCCATTGACCAACCAACCTTTCCCCACGTGGCCTCCAACAGAAACCCAGCTACAGACTCTCTACCTGACAGCAGATCAAAAGTTGACGACACGACCGGACTCTGATGAATCCTCTCTATCCTACCAAGCAGACTCTCCCGCACTGCAAATGGACCAAGACACGGACGAGCTATGCTTCACCCAAACGTTCGCGAACACCTGCACCATCCTCGGATCAGCCCGCGCAGTCCTCCACATGTCGACAACCGAGCACAACGACATGGACGTGCACGTGCAGCTCCGAAAAGCGGACGCCAACGGCACCGTGCTGCAGCAAATGAACATCCCACAGAGCGACCTCTCAGCAGTCGGCACGACCGGACGAGTCGAGCCCGTCAACCCGATGATCTATCTGGGCCCGACGGGCGCTCTGCGCGCCAGCTATCGCGCGATCGACCACGAGTTGTCGACAGAGCACTGGCCCGAGCACAAATATAAGCGCTGCGAGAAATTGGGCAAAGGCGAGATCTTGAGGCTGGATATCGGGCTGTGGCAGACTGGCATTCGGTTCGAGGCGGGCGAGAAGCTCGTGCTGAAGATTTCTGGGCATCCGATGGTGCTGGCCGAGTTCCCGCCTTTGAGAGGCGCTCTGCCGAATGCTAATGTAGGCAAGCACGTGGTTCATACTGGAGGGAGTCGCGCAAGTTGTCTCGTAATCCCTGTAGTCCCGTCGTAAGACGGCAGGAAGAATCTAATCGGGATCTATCAACGGTGGAAAAATAGCGCCGCTACAGCATCACCTAAAAGTAGGCTTATGTTGTAGACAGACAAACTCCTAACCGGCAGAATGGAACACAGCCGGGTAAAGAGAAACTTCCAAAAGAGGCAAGATCGTGTTGGCCGTTTTGGGAACGCATCTGTGGACCCCCACTCGAGAGAGCTCTAGCTTACTGTGCCATGCAGCATTCTTTCAAGCTGACCGACCCCCAATTGTGATCTGCAATGACCCTTTGCGGCAGATACTCACCATTTTGGAAAGTCAATTCAAATGCGGTACAGCAGATATCCGACTTCAGCATGCGGCCACTAGGGATGAGGAAC
The DNA here is from genome assembly GCA_003614995.1 of Cladosporium phlei. Classification (NCBI taxonomy): domain Eukaryota; kingdom Fungi; phylum Ascomycota; class Dothideomycetes; order Cladosporiales; family Cladosporiaceae; genus Cladosporium; species Cladosporium phlei. The sequence goes on from QZFA01000133.1 coordinate 14,747, forward strand.
CTTACCAACCGTCCTTCCAGCGTAAAGTCCTGTTACTGGATACACCGGCAGGATGTAAGTCAGATGAAGGCTGGTTCTAGCATCCCATGCTGCATGTTGGATATCTGACCTTGCTGGATTCAGAACTGCGGATACTCAAAGCGGTATGAGAAGCGAGAGTGCATGAGCGGTCATCACTCCTGGGTAAGGCACACCTCGAGATCCCAAGTGGAAAAAAAGAATTCTCATTCTGCTTAAAGAGCGAGATGCCTTCAAGCTCAAAATACGACTCTTCGCACATAACATCAACACCCCTCCGAAAAACTCTCCATAAGATCTCACCTAAGCACCTACTTCCAGCATGTCCCTCCAAGGCCAAACCGCCTTGATCACCGGCGGCGGCAAGAACCTCGGCGCCCAGATCGCCCGCGAGATGGCCGACGAAGGCGTCAACCTTGCCCTGCACTACAACTCGCCCAAAAGCAAGGACGAGACGGTGCGGCTCATGGATGAGCTTGCGGCAGCCCACCCTGGGACCACAATCTCAATCCACGCAGGCGACTTGACCACCGGCGCAGCAGTCGAGAACCTCTTCAAAGACGCCATTACGGTGCACGGCCAGCTGAACATCGTCGTCAACACTGTTGGGATGGTGTTGAAGAAGCCGATGACTGAAGTCTCAGAGGCAGAATACGACATGATGTTTGCGTGAGTCTCGTTGCACTACCCCACCCCTTGCCCTGCACCCAAAGCTAAAGCTGACAATGCACGTAGCGTCAATTCCAAAGCCGCCTTCCTGATCCTGCAAGAGTCTGCGAAAACAGTCCAAGACGGCGGCAAGATCATCACAATCGTGACCTCACTCCTGGCCGCTTTCACCGGCATGTACACAGCCTACGCCGGCTCCAAAGCGCCAGTCGAACACTTCACCCGAGGAGCGGCGAAGGAGCTGTCCGGTCGGCGAATCAGTGTCAATGCCATTGCGCCTGGCCCAATGGATACCCGTGAGTGGACTGCTCTGCTTCCAGAAAAGCTGACGTTCCGAGGTTGTCGTACTGACTTGCTATGCGCAGCCTTCTTCTACCCGCAAGAATCTGAGGGCTCTGTCGAGTTCCACAAGAGCATGGCCATGGAGGGCCGTTTGACAGAGTTGCAGGATATCGCTCCGATCGTGAGGTTCTTGTGCACGGCTGGGTGATGGGTTAATGGGCAGACGATCTTTGCGAACGGAGGGTATAATGGTCGCTAGTCGGATTAGTTCGCTTCGGGTTTACTGCAACAAATCACACCAAATCTTTGCGGACAGACTGACGTACACTGCGCCCGAGCAACATCTCAATCAAACATTTGCATCAAAGCTATCGACGTATTCTTATCCGCTAGTTCGCTAGTCATACTGCTCTTGGCTCTAAGCACTTGGCGTGCTTAGTTGGCCAACATTGCTGCCTAATGCTTACAAATCGAGTGAGAGGTACCTAATACTGACCCGAATGCTGGCTTGGAACAACGACCGATGTCACCAACCGAACCGGACACTTTTTTTTATCGACAATGAAGAGATCTTGCACCGATCAGGACGAGGATGTCTTTCTCGACAGCTTCGGACAGCAGATACTTCCCACGTACACTCAGATCTGCTTCGGCTTTGCGATTGGCGATGCTCAGTCGTACCCGCGCATCCTTGAGACTTTGGAGAATGCATTAGACAAGCTTTATGGACAGTTCCCCTGGTTGGCTGGTTGTGTTGTCAGTGAGGGAGCAACGGCAAGTAGCACGGGAGTCTTCAAGATCAGAATCTGCGAGGAGAGACCTCGTCTGTTTATCAAAGATGTTCGCAACGACTCGGCGGTTCCACCGATGGAAACCCTTCGACTCTCAGGATTCCCAATTGACGCATTGGACGAAGATATTGTTGCACCACGCAGAACGCTGATTGAGGCAAACGATCCATCGACTCCAGAGGTGTTTCTTGTCCAGGCGACTCTGATCACTGGCGGACTTCTTCTGACTTTCATCGGTCATCATCAAGCCATGGACGGGATTGGACAAGACCAAATCATTCGACTATTCTCCAAAGCGTGTCGGCATGAGGAGTTTACGGACGAAGAGCTGGACGTTGCAAACTTGGCTGCCAATAACAAGATCTCTCTCCTGGACACGATCGATGAGCTCCCTCCGAACCTCAAGTATCAGATCATCGACAAGCAGAGTCCTCCGTCACAACCATTCCCCCAAAGCCCCCCAGCTTGCACCTGGGCATCTTTCTCCTTCTCAAAACCGTCACTGCACCCCCTGAAATCGACAGCAACCAAAACCTCCCCATCATCCCTTGTCTCCACAGACGATGCCCTCAGCGCATTCATCTGGAAATCCGTAACCTTAGCCCGGCTCGCCCATCTTCCCCGGACAACCCTGTCGACTTTTGCGCGAGCCGTAGACGTCCGCCACCTGCTCTCAATCTCACTCCTTCACCCCGGCTTCGTCCAAAACATGACCTATAATACCCTCACCTTCCGCGAACTGGTCGGAATGCCACTCGGAGTTCTTGCATCGCACCTCCGCTCCGAAATCGACCCCAAGACTTCAACTCTAGCCCTCGATACACGGGCACTTGCGACATTCTTATCTCGCACAGCGGACAGGTCGTGCGTCAGTTTTGCGGCCACGATGAAAGGCGCTTCTGATATCTTTTTCAGTTCGTGGGCGAAGATGAGGTGTTACGAGTACGATTTTGGGCCAGAGCTTGGGAAGGCGGAAGTTGTGAGGAGGACGAGATCGCACAACATGACTGAGGGGTTGATGTATCTGATGCCGAGATCGCCAAGTGGTGAGATCGGATTTGTGATTTGCTTGAGCAAAGAGGACATGCTGGCATTGAGGAAGGATAAGGAGTTCGCGGAGTTTGCGGAGTATGTTGGATAAACGGAATGATTCGAATAGTCACAGTTGCAGCTGGCAAATCTCTTCCTACCCTCAAGTGATCGTGCAATTAGTGGTGAAGCAGACCGAGCGGCAAGGATTCCAGCTCCCAAGCGTGCCAAACCAAGCCTCCATTCCACCTGACACTCAATCAATCATTCTTCTTCCCAACAAAGCCAGCCTTCCTCAGCCCAAACGCGCTCACCACAACAACAACCGCCGTCCCGGTGAAGATCGTCCAGAAGGCGGCCCGGTAGCCTTTCATCAGCGCGTCCTCGTTGCTCTCCGAATCTGACGAGCGATCGGTGATGCTCGCAGCGATAGCCGCCGTAACAGCCAAAGCGACCGAGTTCCCGAACTGGCTGACTTCGTTGAAGACGCCTCCGGCCAGCGATTGCATTTCTGGGGGGAAAGCATCGGAGATGACGAGGTTGGAGACTGTGAAGAGGACTGCGAGAAGAGAGAATCGTTAGTGCCGTGCTGTGGTGAGGATGTGTAAGAGAGGGATATTGTGGAATAACCATCGGGATTGACCGGGGACAGGAATAGTGCCCAAAACGGCGCGAACCAGTAGTTCTCGCCGATATCGACCGTGGCCATTAGTGGCGGTGCGATCATGGTGATCAAGGCGGATACAACGGCTAGGTACTGGATTTTAACTCGCGCCACGAGGTACGCGGTCACGATGTTGGCTGCGATGCCCATTACGACGTGAGGGAGGAAGCGGATGGAGCTTTGTAGGGCGGAAACGCCTTCGACTTGTTGGAAACTAATTCATGTCTTGTTAGCTACGAAGACTTCCCGGACGACCATAAGAACTTACTAGAGCGTTGTGAAGTATTCGATCCCGTTAAGAGAAGCCCAACAGAAGAAGACTGCTATGCACACGGATGTGAAAGACGCCTGGCCCCACAGACGGTTAGGAATGAGGGCCGGCTTGCCTCGCGCAGTTTGGTAACGCATCCAGAACGGGAATGAACCCAGGAGAAGGAGCGATACGACCAGGATGGCGATCGAAGCAGCGCTTCGGATGCTGGTGTAGGAAGAAGCCGTGGTTGCCAGGACGTAGAACAGCAGACCGAGGCCCACGCTCATTATGACAGCCCCGAGCCAGTCAATATCTTCAACCAGCTGGCGTGACCACTTCTTGGGCGAGTGGCGGGGTATGGAAGGCAAGGACCAGATGGCGGCGGTGGAAAGGCAGAAGCTGATGATAGTCATCATGTAGTAAGCCCATCTCCAGCCGATGGTGTCGGTGAAGATGCCGCCCAGCACCAGGCCCAGGGCATAGCCCAGCGGCTGGCCCATCCCGTTCATAGCAAAAGCCGTGTTGCGCCACTTGCCCTTTGGAAAGGTGTTGGTGATCAGGCTGACGGCTGTTGGCAGACACATGGATATCGCGACACCTTGGAATGCTCTGAACAAGATGATCTGGATCCCCGTCTGCGCGAATCCGATGGCAAGCGTGAAGACAGTGTAGAGGAACCCCCCTGTGATCCATACTAGCTTTGTGCCTATCGCGTCTGCGGCGGCGCCGAAGATGAGCAAGAGACAACCTGCTGCTAGGGCGTAGACTGCGGCGGGCCAGAGGATGAGTGCTTGAGAGAGACCCAGGTCCCGGGCGATCCTGGGGAGGGCGGCGATCAGGATGCCGGATCCCATGGTGTTCAGGAAACTGATTCCGGCTAGGGTTGTGATTACCGTGACGGATTGGAGGCGAGACACTTTGCGAGCAGGGCCGGGCGGTGATTCGGCGTCCGCCAAAGAAGAAGGACGCTCATCGGCGTTGACAGTCTTTGCACCGGTCGCAGGCGATTGAGTGTTGGCAGAAGCTGCTGCAGCCACAGGTGCCAGTTCGATACCGATGGACTCTGAGGGTCCAGCATGCGAGGAGACGACTCGGTGCAATGGGGGATCATAATGATCGTATGTTTCGGTTTTGCTGTTGTGCATGGTGACAGGCCTTGTAAACGAGATAGCGGACTCCGGACTCGTCCCAAGATCTGACAATGGCACGTAGAAGGACACGGCGTAAGGAGTGAAAGTACGCGACGAGTCGACGACTGCATATGCACCGCGCCTTTGCCCGTGTCGACCGCATCGCCCAGAAGTCGCAGTCTTGTGACCTGCTGCAACGAGCGTAGTTCGGGCTGGGATGCATCGCGCTCCTCCAGCTGGCCGAAGGAAGCTTGGCTCATATCGCTTGCACGCATGATGACATAGATAAGGAAGCATCTCGCAGTTTTCGTGGACGACTCACTCCAATAGTAACTGCATACACGTAGTCTTCAATCGTTCTGGTTCTTGGAACGACACTTTCCTCATTAACCGACCGCTCATTCGGCTCACATGCCATCATCAGTCGACGCCCAACCACAGCTTGTATAATGCCCTCAGGAACTACCGAGAGAAGCTCTTTCGATCATAATGCTTTCGCCGCGGGTCAGTAGTGGCATCTTGTTGTACAATTGCGTACTGACCCAGTCCAGGGCTTCGGCTGCTAAGTGGGTGCATCAACCAGTCTCCAGCTTTCAAATATGTCTCACGACCTATAGAGACGGTCGCGAGCGGTGGCTTCGTTTCGGTCTCGTAAGAAGACGGCCATGTGTGCAAGTAAATGGAGACTGAACAAACATCACAGGTACTTCCAGAACAGAAGCTCTTCCCAAGACCTCGATTATTTCTTGTCCCTTCTTAACAGACCAGAGCGTCTCTTCTCGCAGTCCAAAGCGCAGGACATCGTGCTATACGACGATGGTACACTGAAGGTGTATGCAGTACAAATGGAGTGGGCGCTTTGTCGGAAGATGAAGCGGTTGCAAATGGAGAACGCGGTACCGCGACGGGAAGATTGGAGTGACTGTGTCTCGATCACCAAATTTCTCTTTGACAAAAGCGGCCATGTACTCAGTCCGAAGCTGTTCACACAGTTCGACGATACCCCGCGCGAGCCGCCAGTGTACACGAAGACCATCGTGGCGTTGAAGCAACATGTGTTGAGACTTCACCGACAGGATGTGTTTCCCAAAACGGGCTGGGTCTTCGAAACGTCCAAGAACAACTTGGAATACAGGTGGCTTGATCGCGACGGAACTCGGTTCGATTTTTCCATCAGGCCGGAACGGACAGGGATTCAACAGATTGTTTGTGTGGAGGAAAAGCAAATCAGACCGTTCAACTTCGACAAGAATGCTTGGGGAGTCATTAAAAGTTCGGCGCCTTTAGAGAAGGACGGCAGTGAGGAAGAATAAGAATGTTTAGATGTTTAGATCAGGGTGTTTCTCGAAGTAGCACAATGGAACTTGTATGTCATTATCAACAGCACCTAACCCATCGAAGCACTCGAGCAATCCATACACACCGCTCACTCAGAGCTTAGCCGAAAGAGCAGTCCCCTCGTAGTCACTCGGCCCCGTGAGGTAGTTCTTCATCGCATCAATCGAAGGACTGAAGAAGTACTCGCCACCCTTGTGAACGACCCAGCTGTCCAACTCCATGTGGTACTCCGTGGGGTCCTTGCCGTCAGGCAGACCGATCGAGCGAGGAGGGTGGTGGTCGAGCCTCTGTCCCACAATGGCATCGATACCCGGGCCGCGCTCGCCGACGAACTTGTGCTTGCGGCTCGGGAAGTGGTGGTTGCTGGCCCAGCCTGCGATGATGGTGTTAGAAATAAGGAGATGTGACCAGGTGTGGGACGAGAAAACTTACGAGTAGTCAAGAAATTGAATCCATTACGGAGATCGCTCTGGTAGCAAGCGAAGAGCAGACCGCGATCATGGCTCGACTTCTTCATGGCTTTTTCCGCCTCGTCGACCTCAGGTCCGTACGGGATGCCGCGACGGATGATGACAGAGTGGTCGTGCGAGAGATCGGCGCGCGGCCTCATCTTGCGGGTGTGGGCCGCAAAGGGACACTTGTCGTGCGCCTCGCGGGGTTCGTAGTCGAAGTTGTTGGACTTGTGCAGCGTGCTGTCGTCATCGTCGTGCGGGTTCTCGTGGACGGGTGTTCCGTTCCTCCAACGGCCCATGAGGAGGGCAGCGAGCTTCTCTGCTGGCTTGGCGTGGCTGGCGATGAAAGGGGCTTTAAGCGCTTCGGTCTCGAGCCAGCTGGGATTGCGGGTCAGATTGGTAACGGTGACGTGGTAGTTTCGTTGATTTTCACTCACTTGTTGAACTCGGGGACCTTTTGTTCGAGTTCTCGGATGACCAAGAAGCTGCCGTCTTTCGCCCAGGTAGGCTGGCCCATGGTGTCGCCGTCATGTCCGCAAAAGATCATTCTGGAACGAGTCAGCCTGAGATACGGTGCCAGACTGAAGAGTTGGAGAGCTTGTACTCACCCAGGTTTGACAGCTTTCGGCTCTTTGTCTCGAGGGGCTCTGCCGTGTGGACCTTGATCGTCCAGGCCTGCGATCTGAGGCTGGCTCAGTCCATCCATGTACCCGAAGCTTCAACGTTCGTTAGCAGATGATCACAGCGATAATGGCTGATCTCAAGCACTCACTGCTCTCTTCCCTTGTGAGGGTCAGGACGAACGTTGCCTTGCCTGACCAGCGGAAGTGAAATGATGCCGTCTTTCAAGAAGTAGTCGGACAACGCCTCCACCTGTTCCACGATGTCCGACTGTAAGCTGGAAGTGACCGTGAGAACGCCATCGATCTTCCGGGTCTTGTCTGCGGCAGGTTTGTACGCCGGGAGAAGTTCGTCGGGGTTGTCCCATCCTTCGCCGACCAGATCGTCATACATGCCCTTCTCAAACAGTCCGCCCCTGAGCTGCTTCTCCCGGAAGATCTTGTTCAAGTTCCTGTCTCTTTTGACCTCACCTTGGTCAGAGGTCTGCACGAATTTTCCGAGCTGTTGCAGAAGGGTGTTGGTCAGCGATATGTGGCGATATTAGTTGGGGATCGCGAGACATGACTCACTTTGTGCAGCCCAGTGGAAGCAAAGGCAATGTTGATGCCAGGGAGGGCCAGGAAGGGTGCCTTGCCCTTGCTTTTGTCTTTCTCAGCAGCAATCTTTTGCTTCATCCCGCAGGCATCCTCCGCCGTCGTGATCTTCTTATCGTCGATGAAGCTTTTGAGCCGAGCCTTGAACTCCGTAGGCTTGTGAATCTTGAAGAAGAGGAAATACTGGAATCTCTTGGGCAGTCCCGGCCTTGATAGGGAAAAAATTGTCAGTAGATACACTTGCAGGCCAAACGGAAGTTGGGAAAACTCACCAGATGTCGCCCTGGATGTTCTTCAGCGCCATAGAGGAAGCCATGGTGGGCAGTCAAGTTCGGTGGACCGAAGTTTGGATTGTTGTGGGTTCGACAAGATATTCCCGAGATCATGGCACCTTATATGAGTAGTGCTGGCTTTGAAATGCTCTCGAAATACGAAGTGCTGGCCTGTGCAAGACTCGGCAAGCAATTATAGACAGGATGTTGTTTCCAGTGGTGTCAAGGGCGATGGCCACATTCGTGCAATGCACTCAATTGGTATCGGTTGGTCTCAGGGCTGGCCCCACAGACAATACTGGACCATTTTCATGACGTGCCACTCCACCATTTCTCCGAGGGTTTGGAGACTGGTTGCTCTCGGCGTCCCTGTATGGAGTCTCTAAACTTCCGAGTTGACGGTGGCTCCGTAAGAGTTCGATGTCTCGGATGTGTCTGACACGCGTGCGAGAAGCACAGTGGATTGTGGTCAAGCCAGTATAGCAGATTGACTGCCGGACGAAGATCTCGGGATGCCAAATGCAGGCAACGCGTCTACACCGCATGCCTAGTGGAGCGAGCAACCAAAGTCGTGGGCGAGGATGTGAACGGGGCGAGATGGACTAGCTGACACTTGCAGCATATTGGGATATATTGAGAGTCTGAGAGTGGAGAGTTTGCATCTATAGCTGGAGTCGAGATATTGCGGCGCGCCCGAACCGAGCCCTCGGACCGCGAGGCTCAGGGCCGATACCCATGCCGACGGGCCGATTAGCGCCGACCAGATCCGCTTTGTGGTATGAGCTCAAACTCCACTTCACTCCGTGCTTACATTCACCACACCTGATACGCCAGATGACTCTCCATCTCCGTCTCAGCCAAGACTGCGCTTGTGTCTCATTTGTCTTTCTAAGAACACCACTCACTATAGCAATGCCCGGGAGACCACATGTGGACATTCCATCCATCGATGATGCCGTATTCGAACCAGCGCTGATCTTGTTTGACCAGCTCACGACTCACCACGATGGCTATATATCCATGGAGCCCATTTTCCTCGTATCGCCAACCACTCAGCACCACCAGCACATTATTACCGTCCGTTGAATTCCTTTCCATCCGGGATCATGTTTCCAATCATGCCTCCACTCTCAGTTCGACAAGTCCTCCTCGCGGCTGCTCTGGCAGGACACACGCTTGCTGGCCATGCTGGCCACGTCTTCCTCGAAGAAGCGATGCGCGGAGAGCGCATCGTATCCGGCCAGGCCACCTACGACAAGCCGACCTGGCAGCCTTCTTTCAGGGACCAATCAGGTCCCGTCAAAGGCCACCGCATTACGCGTGAGAGCTGGGACATTACTTGCAGTAGCCACCAGAGCACTTGCAAGAACTCGGTCGATGGAGAGAATGGCACAGACTGGGTGAGCGAGTTTACCAACAACCCTGAATCCGTAACGGTCGATCTGCACAACCTATACGCCGTCAGCGCCCTTGTCATGTTGCCGCCAGTCGACCTCTACGACCAGGATGGCTTGATTATGCATCACGAAGTCCACCTGAGCAAAGACGGCAAAGAATGGGGAAAGCCCGTCGCTTACGGCATGTGGCCCAACACCAATCGACAGAGGATGTCCGCTTTTGAACCCACTCCCGCTCGATACGTACGACTGACCGCCCCATACAACGATCCTGAAAACACCCCTCGCCGCGTCGGGATTTCCGAGCTGAACATTTACGCAAATCTCTACACCATCGAGCAAGCCCCGGCCCGCGGTGCCTGGGGTCCCACCATCGATCTCCCTGTCGTCGCAGCCGCCGGAGCTCAGGAAGCAACTGGCCAGATCATGCTTTGGTCTTCCTGGGGAGATGACGAATTCCACTCGACCCCCGGTGGAAAGACCGCCATGTCTCGCTGGGACTTCCGCACCAACACCGTGTCGAAGCGCGTCGTCACCGAGACTCATCACGGTAAGAAAATTCCTTGTCGAACATCGAGGCATGTATGCTGACTTTTTACTACAGACATGTTCTGCCCCGGAATCGCCATCGACGGTACCGGCAACATGGTGGTGACTGGAGGCAATGACGCCGCCGAGACCAGTCTCTTCAACGCTGCGACTGACACTTGGGAGCCAGCACAAGCCATGAACCTGGAGCGCGGGTACCAGGCGCAGACTACACTCTCCGACGGTCGCATCTTCGTCATCGGTGGTTCCTGGGCTGGTGGATCCACCGACGTCGAAAAGAATGGCGAGGTCTACAACCCGGCATGGAAGAACTGGACCTCTCTGCCTGGAGCAAAGGTCGGACCGATGTTGACCAGAGACATGGAAGGACCGTGGAGGGCTGACAACCACGGCTGGCTGTTCGGCTGGAAGAACAACTCGGTTTTCCAGGCAGGACCCAGCGTGAACATGAACTGGTACTCCGTCGCTGGCGAAGGAGACGTCAAGCCTGCAGGCAAGCGCGGCTTCAAGATCGATGGAGGCAAGCGCAAAGATGATGAAGACTCCATGTCAGGCAATGCAGTAATGTTTGACGCCGTCGCTGGCAAGATCCTCACATTCGGAGGCTCCCCCGATTACGACAAGTCCTGGGCCCATGCCAACGCCCACGTCATCACCCTGGGCGAGCCCAACAAGGATCCTATCGTGGAGAAAGCTGGAAGAAACGGAGAGATGACCGTCGACCGCGTGTTCCACACATCCGTCGTGCTCCCCGACGGAACCGTCTTCATCGTTGGCGGCCAGGAGTTCGGAGTGGCCTTCAACGAGGAAAACGTCCGATTCACCCCAGAACTCTACGACCCGAAGACCAACACTTTCCGCCAGATGCAGAAAAACAACATGATCCGCGTGTACCACTCCGTGTCCATCCTCGTGCCCGACGGCCGTGTTCTGACCGGAGGCGGCGGACTCTGCGGCAACTGCTCGGCGAACCACTACGACGCACAGCTCTACACGCCTCCCTACCTGTTGACCGAGTCCGGCGGGATGCGCGAGCGTCCAGGGTTTGCTTCAGAAGTGCCTGGCGAGCTCAGAGTCGGCAGCCAGTTTACTTTCAACACCACGCGCCAGATCAGCGATGCTTCCCTGGTCCGCATTTGCAGCGCTAGTCACACTGTCAACACCGACCAGCGCCGCGTGCCGCTCGACTTGATCCACGTTTCGTCCGGCAGATCACACGAGTATGAGGTGACCCTCCCTGACGATGCTGGAATTCTCATCCCTGGGTATTGGATGATGTTCATCATGGACGACGCTGGCACGCCCAGCATCGCCGAGACTATCTTGATCAAGACCAACTCGAAGACAGGTGGCCGACTCTCGATTGGTGAGCAAGGTGCGGAGATCGTCGATGAGTGGCAGCCCGCAGAGGGATCCAAGTACCACAAGCAGGAGCTCTTGTGATCTGATCAAGAGTGTAGGACATGAGGCTTGGCGCAGCTCACGGCCAGCACAAATCACGTTGATCCGAGTGTCTTTGATTGGATAAGCTTAAGGCTGATTGTTCCGTCGTCTTGATTCATAGATGCCGCAATTCACAGTAAGCTAGCACAATTAGAGTCCAGTATAGAAAACATGGGACCCGTTCCGATAAACCATTGCATGATTTTCAAGCAGCTGCCGGGCAACTGGTCGAGTAGCGATAAATCATTGACTGTCCGACGGCACAGCTCCATCCTCCTCAACCTGAGCTCGCGCCTCGTCAGCTTTCGATTCGGTCTTCTTCTCCACGACCAGGATTGTCACGCGCTGTTATTCGTTCAGCGGTTTGAACCCGGCGCCCTGCTATCGTTAGCCGCAAGGAACAGCAGCGGTGCAAAGACCATTGACGCATGAAGATGGCTCTTGACACGGGGTTGTTGCGTCGCAAGACCAGCCTTTGCAGCTACAGCTACCTGTCAGTATGGTCCATCGTAGTGGTCTTCCCGTTTTGAGCGGTTACCGCAGATCCCATCAGGGGCAAGGCAAGTCAAACCTTCGCTGCAGACAGTGGTTTTGCCATCACACTATGCGCCCAGGCAGCCTGTGCAGGCTCCGGAAGTTTGAGAAGGAGATTTCGACGAGATAGTGTCCTTCGACGTGGTCGGCTTTGCGCTTGACACAGCAGCGCTATACACAGGCCACGACGCACCGGCGGCAGCATACTTGGTATTGACCCTACCCGTGAGCTCCCACTGAACGCCCTGCTCCGGAGAAATTAGTGTCCTACAGTGTAACCAAGCTCACAGCTTATCGAACACAGTAAGCCTGGAACCGGCTGACTGACTCCACCGTCCTCCGTGGCATGGTATACAATCAACGAGCAAGTCGTCGCGTCCACCTCTCCTGTGCCAACCGTCACGCCCATCATGCAAGACATAAAGTCCTCGCACCGTCTGATCATCCTGCCGCAATCTCATCACTACTCCCAACAGCTCTACACGACATCATGCATTTCTCTTCCACCGTGCCCGCCGCACTGCTTAATATCGCCGCCACAGCCGCAGCGCGAGACGTCCCCGCCAACGTCAGATCGTTCTACAACAAAGTCAAGAACCAAGGTCGATGCTCGAACGAGCTCCAAGGCGGGTTCCACAGCCGGGACAACGACAACAAAGGTATCTCGTCTCCATCTCTTCAAAGACATCCTCGCGAGTACATTGTGTTGATATGGCTTGATCAGCGTTCGGATACTGCAAAGACCCCGCCTCCGGCGTGATATACCTCCACGGCAACGGCAAACAACTCGCCAACATGGACATCGACTGCGACAGCCTACAGGGCGGCGCCGGCGACGACGGACGCTGCGGCAGCAGCGGGGACACGCAGTCTCAGACGAGCTTCAAGGACACCATCGTCGACTACAACGTCGGCATCTCCGACCTCAACGCAAAAGTGCACACCTATGTTGTTTTCGGAAACGACGGCACGAGCCCGTCGTTCGACCCTCAGGATTGTGGCATTGAGCCCCTCGGCGTGATGGCCGTGGTGTGCGGCAATAATCTGGTAAACACTCTAAACTCGCTTCATATTGAACTCTCGCATGCGATAGCAGCGCCTCTGACAAGTCGAAGGTGTACGGCGTATGGGGAGACACGAACGGAAACGACGGTCAACCACTGGTGGGCGAGGCCTCGATAGCGCTGGCGACGGCCTGCTACGGCACCTCGGTCAACGGCAACTCGGGTCACGACGAGAACGACGTGCTGTACATTGCTTTCCCGGGCGCCGACGCCGTCCCTGGTAAAAATGGCGCGGAGTGGGACACGCAGGATTACTCTGCGTTCGAGAGCAGCCGTCAAGCTTTGGGGAACAAACTCGTTGCTCAGGTGTAAACGACGATGAACCTCTTTGGTTAGCTGGCGGCAGGTCGGTATGTGCGGTGATCGAGCGGTATCCAGAGCCTGGAGGTTTTTTTCTTTTCTTTTTTTCCAGGTTTGACAGCTCAGCAAGTTGGTTTGCAGTCTTGGAGACCGCTGCTTCGGTCTGAGAAGCCCATGGAGCGAGCAGATCGAGCTTGCGTGTCTCAATCTGTTTTCTAAGAAAGAAGGTAACAATTCTTAGAGAGACCCGAGCCTCGGACTGGATGGCAAGACGAAAGCAAATTCATCATTCATCATTAGCTAAAGACAAGGTTGATGATAAAGAAGAAGTCAATAAAGTCATCAAAGTCATTTCACATTTGTAGTTACCGGGTAGCCGCGAGGCTCTAAAACGCGTCTTTCCTAATCCTATCTGTCGTGATTATCGCTTCATCAAGTAGTGTCTGTACACGCAACAACAAGCCGTCATGTAGGAGAGGATTATGGACAAAAAGACCGCTGGGTTGCGAGAGAAGAAGAAGCAACACGAAAAGATCATGGAGGGGAAAGATAACTTCCACATTCGAATCCAGGGGTATTACCGCATGTCTTGACATTGCTCGAAAAGAAAGAAAGAAAACAGTGAAATCGAAAGACATCTTCAATCCAGGTCCAGCCTGCCGTTCATGTACATAAAATTCGTGAAAAGGTAACGAGAAAAGAAAAGATCTCAAGGAACCTGACTGCGTAGATCAGTTAAGGACACTCACACACTCTTCGTCCGCCGCCTCGCCTGCAGAGGCTTCTGCGCGCAGCAGATGAGCAATCGGAAACTAGTCCCCTGCTTCTCGCACTCGCGCAGCAAGCCGCGTTCCTGCCAAACGCTCTTGTCGGTCTCGAGCAGCGGCTGCTCGTAGCAGGTCGAGTACCACCAGCGGCCGACGCGGGCGACCATCTTGGTAATACCCTCGTCGTTGGCGGCGCCGGGTTCGACGATCTGGCTCTGGCGGTTCTTCTGCAGCAGGTTCGCGAAGCTGACGTCTTCGTCCCGACGCTGGGCGGCGCTGATGCTGTTGATTTTGTGCGGGATGCCGCCGGTGGACGTGGAGGAGCAGCTGGAGCTGCGGTTGATGTCGTCGCTGCGGGGGATGCGGCCGGCGGCTGGAACGCCTACGACGCAGCGCTGGACTTCTTCGAAGCCGCGGCGCCCGATCATGCGCACGAGAGTGTCGCTCAGGTTTCCGAGGTGCGCGTCCTGGTCGCCTTGCTGGATGCGGGTCTTGAGGCCGCGGAGGGCGCGGCGGCCGCGCGTGCCCATGTTCATCATGTCGATGTCGAGGGCGACGACTTCGAGGTGGCCGCCGGGGCGCAGCACGCGTTTGCTTTCGAGGATGCAGGCTTTGTACTCGTGCTCTGTGGCGGCCATTGGGAAGCGGAAGACGACGGCGGCGAAGAAGCCTCTGGGGAAGGGGAGAGATGTTGAGAGGGAGGGGTGGTTGAAGTGGCGGTAGTTTTTGAGAGGTCCCCAGCCTGATGATTCGGAGTTGTTGGAGGTCGAGATTCCCAGGTTGTACACTGTCGCGTTAGGGTATGAAGTCGCGACGTAGTGGGACCAGTCATCTCCGAGGCCGTCGATGACCAGGATTCGGGACTCTTCAGCCAGTCGCACTTCGTGATGAGCGGGACTGAACAGGACGCGTCCGAACGTGAGCCATTTGCTGGTCATGAGTGCGCCGAACCTCAGATCGGAGGTGGTAAACTTCTTGTGGTTGTCATGTTCGGGAATGTCTAGAAGTTGAGTGTCGCGGTTCGAACGAACATTTGGGGCGAGGGCAGTCTGCGAATGGCGGAAGTTGACTTCGGGCACAGAGGCAGACCTGGAGTGTCTCACAGAAGGGAAACTGTAACGGGAAGAGGTACTGCCTCTGGGCGAAACCATACTCGACCGAGCCTGTGGAACACTAAGTCGGATTTGCACGTCGGAGGAGTAGGTACTACGGTCGCCGTAGGTTCCCACGAAATGGGCCAGTGTGTCTGGGGTCAACGGGGAGACGGGTTGGCCCACGAAACGGTCACCCGATGCAGTCGTGACTACCGCCTCACAATCCTCCGGAGCCATTGGGGAAACGGGACGCAGCGAGTATCCAATCTCGCCATCATCGGGAACGAGCGATCTGCCTCCAGCATGGGCCATGGGAATCGAAGAGGAGGCAGCCCTCGTCTTGAGGGACGCTGAACGCTCAACTCTCAGCGGAGCAGGCATCGTGGGACTACGTCTGTCATGCAGCATATTGGCATACTGAAAAGGTACACCGTGTGATGATCCGGCCGAAATGGGTGTCTTGAGGTCGTCCATGAGGTCGTTGTACTCGCTCCAAATGTCTTCTTCCGGTGCGCGGGCAGGAATAGAGGGCACCCAATTCGAGCTGCCAGAGCTAGAGTTGCTGACATGTGAGTTCTTCCGAGGCGCGAAAATGATAAACTCATTCCCTGCGTAGAATTCGATGCTGGACCGGCCTGTAGATGCACTGGGCTGGTCGGCGTGGATGCTGCTCTGGTTTGTCACTGAGATGCTGTCTGATCTACCGCTAGTGCTTGATACGGGCTGTGAGCCAGAGTCGGTTGGGCTTGCAAGGTCACGTATCTGATTGTAGAGCGAGCCAGGAGGCCGGGCAGTCGGGCGGGGTTGTGTCGTGGCGAAAGGGCGCGAGAACGAGTTGTCCGGCAGACGTCTGTCGCGGTCGCGCTTCGACACGACTGTGGGTATCCTTCCTACAGGAGATAGGCGAGGTTGACGTGTAGGTTCGACCGACAGTGGCGTTTCGGGTGTTTTATTTGTCTCGAACATCAATTCGGGCGTAGCCATAGTCTGCAGCATCTCAGGTGAGTACGTCGAAGGCGCGAAGAATTCGTTCAGTGGTTTGGGAGACGTCCGGGTTACTTGTCGGGGTTGTTGCGAAATAGCAGTGCGAGCCTTGAGTAAATCAGGCGATTCGGTCAGGATCTGGTTTGCCATGACGCTAGGCGATAGTCTTCTGGCGTCCGAAGTGTCGCTCCCGCGAGACGTGACTTTTGTCAACGATGACCAACGGTTCTTCGATTCACTCTCGTTCGATGAGATTGCTCGAGAAAGACGCTGACTCATATTCGAGGCCGCCGCGTCTGACTTGTCGTGCTCCTGGATGATGCGCTCCACCTCAGCAAGTTTCACAGGCTCAACGGCGTCCAGGATTCCCAGGTGCAAAGCGTCCTGGTATTCGTTGGCAGATGCATTTTCGTCCTCCGATCGACCAGTCGCAGGGGAGAACAGACCGCCACTGCTTTGAGAAGATTGGGCTCGTTGAAAGAAGTTCCATTTGTGCTTGAGCTTTGGCACCGGTCGTTCCTGTTGTTTGAGAGGGCGCAGCCAAAGCCCTTCTTTGCCTTCGTGGGACTCTTTTGGGTGGGGCGCATTGTTGGCTGCGTTCTGGCTTTCCGCTGCAGCTTGTTTGCCGCTGAAGTTTTCACCACGATCGGGACTGCCACGCATGGAATGTTCGTCGTGGTCTCGAGCCATCGCCGAAGGCAGAAGTTGAGGCCGAGGAATGTTCTCAAGAGACTGTGAACTGCTCGAATCTTGACCTTTCTCTGCCCAGATTTCAGTCCGCGTGCCGAAGGGGATCCCGTTACCACCACGCAGCACCACCGGGCTTAGTCTGTCCCGCAAGAATTCATCCATTTCGGAACTGTCGTCGCTTGTTGTGCTGCCTTTCCTGCCTGATCCTGATTTCATGATCCTGCTTGCGCTGCTGCTGGCACTCGATGAGCGACTAAACGAGTTAGAGGATCCGTTGCTGCGTCCGCGAAAGGCGAAACGGCCGTACTTTTCGTGTCCTGTCCCGGCCACAGGGCCCTTGATTGCGTCTCGCTTTGGTTTTTCCGTGATCTTATCAGAGCTTTGCTTCGACTTTCGTGACATGAAACTGAAGCGAGGCGATTTGCTCGGAGGCGGTGGTGGGTGTGACTGATCAACAGCTGGTGAGTCCTTGCGGAGGAGTCTCGGCCGGTCTGATCTCGCCGAATCGGGAGTCGGTAGTCGCGTGGGTCTCTTCGATGAGGACGATGGGGAGAACGCTGAGTCGACCCTAGGCGAAGCTTGCTTAGAAGAAGATCTAGGAGAGAATCCGAAACGGCTCCTAAGGCTTGTTGATGTCGCAGATTCGATCGTGTCTTGCGATGGTGTCCTCTTGTGATATGTAGTGTACAGTCGAGGCAGATCGCTATGCACGACGGGCGAAGGGTCTCTCAGATTCTTCAAGCTGGGTGTCTGATCTCGACTTGGTCTCCTTGGATGGTGTGTGTGGATATTTGGTTGCGATGGAGCGTCGACGTTCAGATGCGCAAGCTCGGGAGGTATGCTGGCGTTGATCTGAGCAGGTGTCGCGGTGTTCAAGGACTTCCGATGTGTCGACGACAATCGACGGCCACTCGTTGACGTGGGTGCATTTGGCGGTGCGCCAGGAACCGTGTTAGCTGGTACTTTGCTCCCGGACGGCGACTGTTTCGCCTTCACTGTAGAATTTGAAGATGTCGACGACTCGCGGGCTGGCGGTAAAGCTTTGCTAGCGGCATCCTTTGTGTTGGTACTCGCAGCATTGATCATCTGCCTAGGACGGAGTGGACTGTTTGAAGAGAATTTCGAATCTTGAGCGGAGGTGGTGACGAATCCACTCGAGTACGACGAAGCCGAGCTAGGCGTAGGAACGTGGCTGTATGGAGAGTCGGTATGCCTTGAGGAGGGTGTCGCAGAGTGAGAGAGCCCAGGTACAGGTGGTGTGAAATCGCGCGTGGAGTACGCATGGTGTGTGTCCAGTGATGGTAGGATACCTGTGCCTGCAGGCACGGCAGATCTAAGATACGAATCTCTGTACTCGTTTTTGCCGGTTGGCGGTAATGAGATGCCCAATACCGCATCGTCGTATCCCTCACTGTAATCCTCGTCACGACTATGCATGGTCGCACGATCGGCATCTATTCTGAGGCCATGTGCTCGCGCTTGCGCTGTGTAAGAGTCGATGGTTGACGGCTTTCTTCGTAGACCTCGCGACCGTGGGCTGTCCAAAGTCTGAACGGACGAGCCAGAGAAGAGGGAGGGTGTTCGGGTAGTCGGAGGTGGCTGAGGAGTTACGATCCGACTTGGCCGCCGCTGGTACTGCGCAGCTGAACTTGTTTGCGAGTGTGGTGACACCAAGGCTTCTCGTGCATCCTGACGTGCAGCTGTCGCCGGGCGTTGCGCCGCATGTGTGCTGCTCCGACGTTGGGCGGCTACATTTTCTGGAAGCATGTCCCTTTGACTTGATCTCCTCGCAGGCTTGGGAATGGGCTGCGTTCTCTTGTTCGAGGTGTTTGAGTGTTCTCTGGGAATGCGACTGGGCGCATGCCTGCCGCCGTCGGCAGTTGCGCGATCCTGGTGGTACATCGGCGGTCTGTGCTGAGATCTGACCGGTATTGACATGGTCGCAGGCTGCTGTGGAAAATCGAGAAAGCGGCGGTCTTGCGGAAAATTATGTTCGTGAGTGGGAGCCTGGCGTCACATGTAGGCTGTTTCGTGTCGTGACGGGTCGTTTCGTGAGTAATGGAAGGATGTCGTTACTGCGAGGCAGCTTTGGAGGGTCAGCGTCCAGCGCAGATCAGTGTGGAGGCCGCCGAAACGAAAGATGGTATAACAAAGTAAAGAAACTGGGTGACTGATAGCAATAACGATGCAAAGAAGAGATGGAAGAGCACCTTTTGCGGCGAAAACCAAAAACTATTCTCGTCCCACGTGCAGCATGCCCGTTATTAGTTGCAGGTGCGAAGGGTCTTGTCTTGCCTTGATCTCGGACTGCGCCACGACGGAGTTGCCGACAGCCTCTCAGCGCCGATCTGCTGCAGTAATCTAGCGCACACGTGCACACGCTTGGGCAGGTGATGTCGCCTCGGACGAGAGCGACAGCCAGTGAATAATTGCAGTATGGCTGTGGCAAAGTGCGTTGCAAGTGCCCGATGCGTTGGCAAGTTGTTATAATTGTGGTATAGCCGTCGACTCGAGGATATGCTTCTTGCAAGACCACAGGGCTCGGGAGGCGGCAACGGCAGGACGACGGTACCGGAGATGTTGGACGGTAGAGGAGGGTCCTAGAGTTTGGTAGGGTCTCGATGTTGAAGGGCTGATGTTCGGTGGTGATGGATGTCTTGTTGGTGTTGCTGCTGAAGATGGAGGTGTTTGTGAAGAGACTGAAGACTGCAAGTTGGAGGGAAAAGAAGGAAACAGGCGCTCTTTCACCACCAACAACACTCCCTGGACATACTTCAGTATTGAGGCCGCTGAAGACTTCTGATTTGGGCGGGTAGGGACGATTACGTTGGCGCTACATATGCAGGCTGCATGTAGACGCCAGCCGTTGAAGAGAGAAAGAAACCCCCCAAAAGTAGCACATGTACTATCTTGTATGTGGATAGCGCCATCGGCTATGCATCGTGGTTCTTTGGTTGTTTGCATGGTCCTCCTCCAGTCGATGTCGAGAAGCGAAAAAAAGAGTATGCTACTCGCTCTCGGCGGGCTTACTACGCCATTTGCTTGCAGCCGCCACTGTCCGTGCGCGCCGTAAATGTTGGTGTGTTTCCTCGTTGGTATACACACTGCACATCTACTTTACACTGTAGACAACAACACCTCCAATGTAGGAGATCGCATCCACCGGCATCCTCGCCTCGACCTACCCTGCGCCTTGGAACCCTTCTGCGAACACGATAGAAGGAGGCATGAGGCATTCCGGGACCAGGGATCATCGGGCCCGGCTCTTGGAGGCTGCGGCCCGCCAGATTGCTGAACTGCTCACGCCGAATCAACGACTCCCTCTTCTCTTCTTCACGCTTCGACACTCCAAGCTAGGCACAAACTATATGCCCTCGAACAGTCCGCATGCCAAAAGAGGCGCCTGCTCATTTTCGTGGTGAGAAGAAGACGCGTAACATGGTCCACAAGACGCGAACGAGCCCTGAACTGTCTTATTAACAATGTAGGCATCAAAATCGTCACCATTCTCGTCTCTATCAGAGACACACACACCCGCATCGTCCAACATACTAACAACACGCGTCCATGCCGGCCATTTCGCCACCTGCCAGCGCATCACACACGCAACGTTTCATCTACAACACTTTTGCGCAGAACATCAAACTCAACCCTTCTCTTCACGGCACAACACAACACACCGTGCATGACACGCAGCTGTATATCATCACCATCGACATACCCACAGCTCCTCTGTACATGCACACACGCACATGTACACATCCGCAAGCGTCTTCTCCTGCATCGAACTCGCCCGCCTTCTGCCGCACAGCTCTGCCGCACGCGCCGAAGCAAGCCACACCAAACTGCCCCAACATGCATCCACTGGCTCACAATCGTCAACGCTAAAAAGCACCCGCAGCACTTTTCGGTCACCTGATCGCTTATGGGGCCCTTCAACAGAAGATGCACCCCTCCATCTTGCCTATGTTCTGCACTTCAGTACAGTGTGATGGCCTGGAACACTTCCTCAACGTGTTGCGGAGATCCAACCGGATGGGAGCCTCATATTACAAACGGCATGTTGATTGTTGAGGTATAGTATGCGGCCGACGAGTTGAGCATGCTACAGAGTGGTACCTTCACTGATCTACTGATGCTGGGGTCCATGAGGTGCTTTGTTTGACTTCGGCGAAATACTTGAAGGCACGTGACTTTATCGACCAATGCGATACGCTTGACGGTCCACGAAAACGTATGCAGCGTTTGGCGACGCGGTCGAAGGTGTGAGATACGCTCGACGGTGGCTGACGTTCTCGGGCACAGATTACCATGCCAATATGTTTTCACCGTTGCCGAAAAGACAGCTGTCTAAATGACTTGTCTCACATTGTTGGTGCCGCGAGATGTCGCGGTGCCACTCGAATCTGGCTGTACATCTTTTAACACGCGAATGCGACCGTATACCATGCTCTCGACACATGCTACTCCGCGGAAGGATTCGAAACCGCAGATTAGCCATGGACCTGTTGGCTACGCATTCGTTATCCTTGGGTCATACCATCGAAGTCCTTGAATCAATGCGCAGATACGAGCTCAGCGCAATACCCAACGCCCAACGCCCAACACGCATTACGATTAGCCCCACGACTGTACAGGAGACTTCCATTTCGGGGCATTGCAATATGCCATCGATCCCGCAAAAAACCTCATTATCATCACCTGGCGTCCGACTATGGCTCAAGCTACGACGTTGAATCCGAGATCCGGGACATTAGTTGGTCCGATATTCTCACTGGATCCGGATAGTTGGCCAACACATACCTCACCGCAACACAAACGGCTCATGAATCGCACCCGTAATTTCATCCATCCCATGGCCTCGAAGTAGCACCTGCAATGTCTACCTCTCGCAAGAAAACGACAAGCCACTTCGACAAAAGGCTATATTGCACGCCACTATGAAGGTCCTAATGCTCCACGGATACACCCAGACGGGCGACAACTTTCGACGCAAAGTCCAAAGACTCGAAAACAGGCTGCGAAAGACAAGCCCTGACGCTACATTCGTTTATCTCGACGGTCCGATGACACTAGACACGCAAGACATACCCGGAGTCCAAACTTCAACATCTGGGTACTCTAAGAACGACAAGCACACCATGGGGGCATGGTTTGACCTTCGCGGCGTCCCCGAGTCTCCCAACGGATTGCACACATCACTGGACCTGATAGCGACGGTGCTGAAGACCCAAGGACCTTTCGACGGAGTCATCGCATTCTCGCAAGGCACCGTGGTCGGAGCAATGGTGGCATCGCTATTGCAGGGCGAGGCTCGCCGAAAAGCGTACGACTCTGCATCGCAACACACGGCCGATGTCATGAAGTACCCCGACGCTTTCCACGGCATCGAACATCCACCGTTCAAATTCGCATTGTTCTACGCAAGCCAGATGGGCACCGGAGCACATCACGACTGGATCTATGACAGTCCACGAGTCGAGACTCGCTTCTGCCATTTCTTTAGGCTGCTGGATTCGATGGTCAGTCACGAGCAACGGGACCTGGTGTCGATCAAGCTCGGTGGTGTGGAGGGATCCAGACTGGTGTACCACGGCGGTGGGCACTTCGTCCCGATGGACTCTGCGAACATTGAGACCGCTGCACGGTTTGTTGAGTATTGCATGTGGGATGCGCTTGAGTGAGGCGGCGTTTAGCCAAGTCGCTTCCTCTTCTGCTGGCAATTTCCTATTGCGGAAAGTGCGCGAGTCGTGTTATAGCAGCCCTAACTCGTTGCAGTAGGGCTGACGGTCCAGCTGTCTCACTTCCACAGGTGGCTCTCCCAAAAACTATCAGTGTGTCGTGGATTGTCCAGGTTCTTACAACGTCTTTGCAGGTGGAAATTTGGCAATCCTGTCGACCTTGAGATCTACTGCTCCATGTTTTCACGGTCACACATGGGCGTTTGGTCATTCGGCAGGCTTTTGGAAAGGCACGAGATCGGGCGCGGAGGTGGGAGGTGATGAGAAGAGTGAGGCAAGCGATCGGAGCTTATCGGAGCGGATCGCCAGATCGGCGGCATACAGTCTTTCCACCCGTGAATCCGTGATGAACATTTACTACTATTTACGAGCTAGTTATCGACAACAGAAGAAGGACAATCCTCATTTGTGCCCC
This sequence comes from Cladosporium phlei, assembly GCA_003614995.1. Lineage (NCBI taxonomy): Eukaryota > Fungi > Ascomycota > Dothideomycetes > Cladosporiales > Cladosporiaceae > Cladosporium > Cladosporium phlei. The sequence continues at coordinate 37,837 of QZFA01000133.1, forward strand.
GGGCTTACGCAACGATTCTGGCTGCCACTCGGCATCCCTACCATCTTCGCACCACTGCAACTCAGGATGCCACCACCACCAGCGACGAAATCCGGCCATGGCGGTGTCCACCAGAGGTGCAAGTAATCAAACAAGGCAACAGTAGGGGCCTACTTTTGCCTTGTTTGTGAGATAAGATCTTTTGCCTTATTTGACTAAGTTGTTAAGATAAGATCTTTCCTAATTCGGTAGGTGGATCCGACCTAATCTGGTCAAGCCCGCCCCGTACTACCAATATATGTCAGGTCACGCGATTTTTTAGCGCATGATCACGAAGAAAGTATCCCAATTCGGTTAGACTTACCCACTTTTAGGCTACGTAACCCGCTTTCACAAAAGAAGCAAAAGAACAAATAAAGGGAGCGACCTCTCCCTTGATTATTTGCGACTCTCAATTGCCTTGATTATTTGCGAAAATCGAGACTCCTTTTGCCTTGTTTGTCTTTTGCCTTGATTACTTGCACCTCTGGTGTCCACCCCTGTGAAATTCCGACGGGCAGATTCGCCGGCGACCGCATGCACGCATCCCGAGGTTCCGAATGCGATGTGGATTACCAGCCGGTTAACGACGACGTCTATCGGAACCTCGTCTATCATGCTCCTCGACGGATCAGAAGGATTGGATGTGAATCGTGCTTTCCCTGGCGGACCCGACCGCACAGCGCACATCATCGTAGTGGCCAGAGAAGATCCGCTCACTTCGAAATCTGGAAATGGTTCATCATGGGCCGGAGCAAAGCATGAGGGCCGGAGAATGAGCAGGTGATGTTCTCGGCCTGCTTTGCGGAACGCTTCCAGCAGTAATCTCTCCGTCAGATGCTTGACGTATGTGTGAGTGAAGGGATGAGGCATGCGGTCGTGCTCGGGAGTGGTGCCGAAGTCGATGATGTTGTTCAGCTCAAGACCTGCACTCTGCTCGTGTCTTCGCAGTGGGTAATGCACTCTCCTACAACGCAATATTGTCGCTTGACGCCGTCGAGCAAGGCGTCGTCCCAGTGCAGGAAGCTTTTTACGTGTGCCGTGGAGACGAAGACGAAGCGCTCTAGGTGAGTGAAGCTGAGAGATGACTGCGCTGCTGCTAAGGACGGATGAACCACGATCAAAGTCATCTTCGGGAGTCGCTGGCGGAGACTGAGACTGGAGGCAGCATGGATGAATATCGAGATCCGCTGTCGCAAGTCGGCGACCGTATGCTCGTCGTGCCCGAAGTCCTCCTTGGTGATGTCGCCTTCCAACACCGTGATTTTCTGACAGTTTCGCAGGTCCATCACCAGTCATGATGGTAACAGCTCCTGCATAGCGACGCCAAAACCTATCTGGGCGACATCCACGATCAGCATTTGCGTAAGGCGACAAGATCGAATTACGCACCCTCGCCTCCCCTAACAAGGACATGCACCTGAGGTACTATGGTATCCTTCGTGATCTTCACCAGCAACGCTGTACCCACTATCCCCGTCGCGCCAGTCAGGAAGACATTCCGTGCCTCGATGGCGTGTTCGAATGGGTTCTTCTCTTCCATGGTCGCTGTCTGTCAAGTCCACTGTGATGTTCGATCGGCTGAGATTGAGCTCGTCCGGAATTGGGTTGAGATCTTTTGGGGGGTCTTGCGCGACAGACTTGCAGACCCATGCTGATGAAGCATCTGTTTCACAAGATACGACCGCTTTATTAGCGGCGTCTACACAGTATTGGCCGAGAGCCTCTCAATCTACTCAGCGGGTCCATGTACACAGCTGATGGATAGACTATATCTATCAGCTCCATCCATCAGCTGTGTACATCTTTCACATATCGAGAGATTACGGTAACAGCTAACCTTTTAAGAGCTAAAAAGTCTTATCATCACGGACTCCGCAACATTCGCTTGAGAACGCTATTGCGGGGGTTGCTGCACTGTGATCTGTGATCGATGTTATCAGAGATCTGGTATATGCCCGAACGTTGATATGACGGTACGTGCACGCTGCACACTGCAGCAGCCAACCTCCAAGAAGAGGACCAACTAATGTCTCGGATCTCTGAGACAAGCGTTATTGAGGATTTATGCAGGACCCATCCACGTGCCATCGCAGGTTGCAGTGACTGTAAGTGGAAGTTGGCTGTACAATTGAGGGCCGATGCATGTTGTATGTTGTGCGCTTTCGTGCCGACTTCCGAGTTTGTATCTGCGCAGTCGCCTAAGACCTCCTATCACCTGAAGGTGATCCATGCGTTGCAGTCATAGTATGGCAATTCTACGGTTGCTAACCCATCCGACTCCCGAAGTGATATATATCGGGGCTTGTTGCGCGCAGTCGCATTCGGGTCTTGTCATCAACCTTCTAGGTCAAATCTACCAACAACTTACTGCACTCGAAGAAACCCATCTTGCCGACCAACATGAAGTTTTCAGGCGCGGACCTTATGGTTGCGACGTCAAAAGCAGAAATTATTGTCGTGTCTAATAACGTATTTACTGCAGAGACTCTTGAGCGTGCAGCAACTCGACTCATGCACGCTTGGCCGATGCTCTCATTCCGCACGAATGTCACTGTAACTACATCATATTCAGGATGCGATTTCGACCCTACTGACGGAGCGCATAGCACACTCGCGCAACGGAAACCCCTGCCAAACTTGTTGACGACAGCTCGCTGAGCATTCGCATCGGTGACAGGAACGTACAGCAGGATTTGACTGGAACCACCATCTCTTGCGGCATTACAACTTATGATGGTAACACACTCAACGACATTTTCCGCAGCCGTAAGAGGTCCTGGCGTGATACCCTGTGCCCGAGGATCTTCACTGTTCAGGCTGTCGTATTCATTGATGCCACAGCGTTCAAGTTTACGCTGCAGCATGTCGCAGGCGATGCGGTCGGTCAGTGCCCCAAGACTTCCGTTGATCAATACAGATTCCTGATACACACTTTAGCTCTTCACAATGCGGCTGCCGCATTTCTCCAAGGGCTCCACGACGAGATTCCGCCGCGGACGACCGTCACAGACAGAGAATATAGAGTCTCTGGCCATGACAACGCTGCGCTTCGAGGTCGATTAGAGCGCTCATCGCTTCGGACTCAACCAGCTCGGGAATGGTGGGACATATGCACGGGGAGCAAACTCTTCCCAGTAATGACTCTTGCGCGGAAATGGTTGACTGCCATGCGCCACGAAACGCAATGGCAGACGATCCACGTCCCAGAACAGATCTTCAAGGGATGGCGGTCTCTTGCTTACGAAGGTGGAGCAAAGGTTTCCGACTTTGATCTCTTTGCTTCCTGGATTCAATTGGTAGGCGCCTCATCTTCGCCGTCCAGTCCTCATTCAGCCACTGACTAGTCGCAACAGAACCTTGCGGACTTCGCTCGCTCCCTCGACCCGGCTGTTTCAGAAAGTTTAGTGTTCGGCATCAGCATGAGGAGGTCACTTCAGAACTCGCAAAAGTCGTCCGACGAGATTTGGAACCCCGTCGCCGTTGCCGTGGCCCCGCCGTTTCCAAAAGCTCCTGCATCGAGGCAGGACAAGCTCTTAGATGGCGCCCTCAACATCCGCAAAACCATCAACGCGATACGCGACCCGATGTTTACCCTAGACTACGCCGATCTGATGGCAAACGTGCCACAGAGGCAGACTCAGATCAAAAGCATGGGTAAGAGGCTCCCGGCGACGGTGCTGCTCACGTCGTGGTCGCATGCTCCGTTCGCCGACCTGGAGGCGTGGAGCGATCCGGAACATGCGCGAGAGCCTGCCTCGCTGCTGCAGCCCGTCATCGGTTCCATACCGGCGGCTCCTGTGCCGGGGCGATCCACGCTGGATTCACAGATTGGGGTCATTTGGAAGGGGAAGGAGGGTGATGGGTATTGGTTCACGGCGAATCTCGAGGAGGAGTTTTGGCGTGGACTTTTGGATGTGTCGGTTTGAGTTGGAAGGCTATTTTGCATTACTATCCCTAGAGCAGAAGACGGCACACAGGAATCGTGGATCCATCGCACAGACTTTTGAAACTCTCTTTAACTTCTCTTCGAGAGTTGGCCTACTCGTCGACACAGACCAAGCGAGCAGTACCAAGCTGTACAGTTGCAGCGCCTCGACGAAGCAAAACCACAGACAGATCGAAAATACAGACGCATGCCAATTACAAACAAACCGTTTTTTGTTCTTCTTCTTCCACTTCCACTTCCACTTCCTCGACGTCCGCCACTTTTTCTCGATGTTTAATCTCGACTCAACACTGGGACTGGACATTGGGATTTCAGAATCTCGGCAAGTAGGCGTGGAAATTTACGAGTTGCTTCCAAATTGACCCAATAATCATTGTCAACGACCAAGGCTAAAGGCAACGGAGTGTCCCCTTCTTCTGCCACCTCTCAAGCATACTACGTAGCATTGTGATTGACGACCTCGACATTGATCCCGCAAACAGGATCCTTGACATAAGCCGCATAATACCCAGGATGATACTGCGGCCTCGGACCGGGCGCGCCATTGTCTTCGCCGCCAGCTGCGATGGCGGCTCGGTGGAAGGCGTCCACGAGGTCGTTGCCTGTGTCCGAATCCGTCAGTCTGGCTTTCTTTAGCGACTGCAATGAGTCCGACTTACTCGACGCCGAAAACGCAAAATGTTCACTCCGCAACACAGTCCTCAGCGTCTCCGCGTCCCCTTCGATGCCCGTGACCCAGAAGAAGGGCGTCTTGTCTCCTAATCCGACGGAGTTGGGGAGCGGTCGCATCCATTCGCGGAGACCGAGGGGTTCGAGGGCGGCGAAGAGGAATTTGACCATGTCGTCGAGTTTGGAGATTGGGACGACGAGGGTTGTGTGGTCGATTGAGAGGGGCATGATTGTTGGGGTCTGAAGTATAATTTGGTCCGGTTTCTGTTTTGTTGCAGGGAGGAAGATGATTAAGTAGCCCTGATGCATTCCTGAGCGGGGTTTTGCCTATCCTTTTTTTTGAGAGTATGTGTGTAAGCGAATGGAAATACAGGCGTCGGTTGCTAATGGTATTGGTCAGCAATCGGTGCCTAGAGAGGAAGTCCCAAAGGAGCCACCGTACCCTGCATGTCTGCTCCGAAGTGCGGAGTCGGTACGAAACACCTTACCAATTCGCTACGATTGGGATGTTGGTGCAGTGTTTCAGACTACAATCGGATGAAATGATGCCTCTGCCTTAGAGCCTGCTCGACTCGATGCAATGAAGAATGATGTTATTCGAAAAAAGTGTCATAGGGCTTCAAATCTATGTCTATCACAAATTGAAACCAAATGCTCGTGCTTCACCGTTTGAACCTCAAGCCGCAGGCGTTGTCGAAGATTTCAACTCAAGTCTCAACCATCGTCGTCTAGGTCTGGGGCCTCGCTCTCTTTTCCACTTTCCTGGCTCTTGCTCTCGCCTTCGGGCCCTTTGTGCATATTACCGCCAACCGCTCTAGTGTTGTTTGTGTCTGACTTTGCAGTCAATTTCGCTGTCCAGACCATCAAGAAGTGGTGCGTCAAAGCCTTTACTGAATCCTTGTGGATGAATCCAAGGGGTTTAACCTTGATATCGTGTTGGACCAGGTGCGTTCCACCGAAGTTTATTCAAGACATTGGATCGAGCTTCTCGGTCGTTTCGTCCAGGTCGACACGGATCGGGATAGAACTCATAGGAGGTTCTCCGGGACCTGGACGCTCGTTCTCGTGTGGAGTCGGAGCGAGCCCGCCGGTGTAGACGATAGCGTGCTCAGACTTGATCACTGTGTTCAAGAGGTACTGATGGGCCGATCGCCGATTGCGATTTGAAACTCGAAAGTGTCGAAGCTGTCGACTTTTCCTCCTGCATCGTGACCACAAGCCAAGAGTGTCGCGAGCTCAGCGGTTCCAGATTGCACTGAAGATAGCTTCTTCGCATCTGCAGCTTCACTCGACATCGTGGGCGAGAAGACACTGGGAGTCTGGAGACGTAAGATTCCCGCAGATTGGTTCAGCTGGAGATATCCTCTCGGATCGCCCTTTCGTGTCAGCCAACTTCGAGCCCGAGTTACCATCAAGGCTACGCGTGCCGAAAGCCACGGACAGGAGTTTCGCGTGCCTGGGAATCATGATGCTGGAACTGCTGTTTGGTGCACAACTTGAGGAACACGACCTCTGGCAACAGTTTGGAGCAATGTCTACCGAAAATCCGGTACTCCGTCTGATGGTGGCTAAGGAATGGTCGGACGATGTCAAGGATGAGGCAGGACCAGAGTTTTCTTCGGCCGTAAAGTGGTGCTTGGACGAGTCACCGGCGACTCTGCATAGTGATCGATGGCGCAAGGATTTGGTCTGTGAGTTCGTTTTACCGCTGCAGAAATGCTGTGGCTGAATCGATTCTGCGAATGTTGTTGTCGATGATTGATGTCCTGGATCGTGTAGATGTACACAGATGTGCAGATGGTCAAGAAAGGATTTTCTCACTGCACTACCAAGCTCAAGCTGCACATGTTATGAGCATCTCTTCTTGAGTGAGACCATGTCCGGGGACGAAAAAGACGATATATGTCGTGTGAGGGAGAAGGAAAGCTCTGTCTGGCTGCCTTGCGGCAATAATGTGTTTGTTGCGACGCGTGGTGTGTCTGTGCACGCGGGACCGCGTGCGGAGCCGAACTCTGCCTTTCTTCATCCTTCTTGCGTGGAGACCTTCTTCTAAACCTCGCAACATACATGATTTCGAGGATACCACACCGCGGTCCTGTCATTGACCTAGGGGCGGAGACAAAGGCGGATCCACCTCGACTCGCCAATATTCTGTCAAGGGCTCCGTAAGGCAATGCCTCGAGACGGCTGCAGAGAGTGTCTGTATCGCCGCATCCGCTGCGACAAAACGGACCCGAGCTGTCAGAAATGCCTCAAGAAAGGACTCGAGTGCAGTGGAGTCGGTAAGTTCTGCTTCGTCAATGGAGTAACAAGACGTCGGCGAAAGATTGCACCTCCTTCATCTGCCTTGAAGATTCACCCCAGCTCGATTCCGCAGATCGGAACGCTTCAATCTCAAAGCGTGTGTGCCAATGACCATCCGGAAGATGTGGAAGAGTTAGATTCTTGGTCGCTCGAACAGGAATCATCAGACTCGAGCCTCCAGCAGTCGGAGAAGCAGCTCTCACTGTTGGCAGTTGAGAGTTCGGCCTCGTCTGGGCTCCCAGTTCAGACTTTGCAGCCGTGCGGCGTGAGAGCAGACCTTGCTTTAGAAGGCTTGAAACCAGGCATTTCCGAATTGCTAATGACCTGTAAGTCCTGCGGCCTTTCTTACTTCTTGTGAGATACTGACATCATGAAGTCTCCAAAGCCATAGCACCAATCATGGTGGTGTTTGACCATGGCTTCAATGGCTATCGCGACGTCCTCTTACAATTGGCCTGCACCGATGATCTCGTGCAACGCGCTGTCTGCGTCTGCTCTGCTTTCTACCTTGGACTCCGAAGCCCTCCATTATACAAGCTTGCCGAAGAAGGCCGCTCCGCCATCATCACCGCGCTGTCAAGTCAGATGATATCTGACAAGCCAAGTGACGTGTTCAACATCTCCACGGTCGCGACTGTGCTGTTGCTTCTTGTAGGGGAGACAGTCACTGGATCAGACGAGTTCAGCCCACTTTACATGATGCTTGCGGCCCTTTCACAGAGTAACGATACCTTTGGAGGCGCCACAGCAACATCGCGCGACTTTTTTCAGCAACAAATCAGGATGTAGGTCCGCCATGCGATCTGATGGGCATGAACAGCTATCATGGTCAGTCACTATGGCGCTCAAGGTTGTACTGACAGAATACGCAGGTTTCAACTCTTCACACCACCAATGCTCGGACAAGATCCTGCGGCTTGTGCGACAAATGGAAATCTTGATCCATACATCGATTTCCTTACTTGCGGACAGACAGGCTCTTCCGAGTTACACGCATGGGTACCGATTTACAGAGTCGCCATCGACATCGCTCGCACGATCTATTCGATGCACTTCCACGTCGTCTCCGACTTGGCAACCATGGAATCTATGGTGCACCCGCTGAAGACACTGACAGAACCCCTGCAAGAAGACACTCCCGGAATGCACGCCCTAGTCTGGGTATATTTCATCGCAGCAGCTTCGACACAAGACCCTGAGAACCAGAGGTATTTCGCCGGAAAGCTTCGTCAAGTTTACAACAAAACTCACATGCACAACATTATCGTGGCTATCGAACGGCTGGAAGAGATGTGGCTACAAGGGCAGAATGGATGGACTACGAGATTTCCTATGATGCGCCCAGTCCTTGCAATTTAATTGCTCTCTGGGATGGCGACAGCCCGCAATCAACTAGCTACGCCATCGACGCCGACTCGCTTGGCTGTACATCATTATTCTTGCATCTGCAGTGTCGGACCCTGATAAGACTTGCGTCCATGCGCGAACCAATTCACACAACTCAACACGGCGAGAGCTGCAAGCACTACGCATGTATAGTCTGGCATCGAGTCAGTAAACCTTCGCAACGGAACGATGGTCGCCTTCATGGGGAGAACTCACTCATGCTCGAAACACTGATCGGAAGTGATGCCGGAAAGTCGAAAAATACGGTCTCAATGATTGCGGCGATCACCACCATGGCGTTTGCAATCCAACCAAGCCAGGAAGGAACTCTGAACGCTCTGTCGCTCGGCAAAACCCGCTCGGATCTGCCTCTAATCATCAACAGTGCGCACGGCATAGCGAAAGAGACGACCTGCAGTATAATGCTCGAGTTGATCAGAGCGCTAAATGCTGTCGACGAGATCAGATACACACAGCCGGCCAGAAAGACCAAGCTTGCGTTCGTCACAAGTGACCATGCAGGCACGCCAAGACGGTCGTGTGTGATCTCGAGTTTCCTGGAGAACAGCAACGCATCATCTCTAGCCAAGCTCCAAGTGAGATGTCCAGCAGTCTGCTGCATAGCAACGATGATGAAGAGCATGATGCAAAAGAGGGCCACTAGGAAGGCTGTGGCAGCTGCGGAGCTCTTGGTTGTCTGGCGCCAGATGTCGTAGATTGGCATGCTGTTACGCAGCGTCAGACTAGCTTCACCATGGAATCTATTCGCTCACTTACCTTGTATTCACCAGAGCGCTCAAGTCGGTAATGCCGTAGCACATGGCGACTGAGAATGAGAAGCCAGTCAAGAGACCGACTACTGCGGTGGTCATGAGGGCGCGCGGGACGACTTTCCTCGGGTTCTCACACGTCTCCGTGAGATGCAGGGTCGATTCGATGCCTGCGTACATGAAGCATGGCGTTGAGAGGCCGGTCAAGAAGGTCACTGCCGAGGGCCATCCTGTGGTGTTGTTGAACGAGGTCTACACCGCATCGGAACTCTGCTTGGTGGATCGGGCGACGCATGTGATGGTTACCACAGCGAACGTGGTAACTGTAAGAACGACTGCTTCTGTCAGCGGACATCCACCCAGACGCCATCGAAACCAGACTCACAGCCGACGTTGTGGATCCAAGGGGTGATCCTGATCGCGAACAGATTGTACAGCAACATCAGGGTGTTGATTGCCTGATAGACGACGAAGTAATGCCACGGTTGCGGAGTGTAGCCCTCGACATATTGTTCCGGAAGCGCAATTACCATTTGGGCACCGAGGATAGTCGCCGCCGCAGTGACCGCGATCCACGAGAACATGGGAATGTAACCGCAAACGTACGACAGCCCACGACTCCATGCCTTGGGCGCCAGGATGGAGGTGAAGTGGTATTGGCCGCCGGGTGTGGGATACACACTGGTCATCTCCGCCAACGATATCCCAACACATGCGTACACAGTGCACGAGCATATGATGCCATACAAGACTGTGACCGGGCCTCCTGCGGAAATGGCCAAAGCCAGGCTGGTCGCGATGGCCACCCAGCTGTTGCAGATGTTGAAGCTCAGGGCTACCATCGCGATCGGACTCAACCTTGTGCGGGCTGTGGCTTGGCTGGGGTTGATGTCTTCGCACTGGCCGAGATTGACGCTTATCACGCGTTCGAGGTCGCCATCGTGTGCTGTGGTCTTTGGTTTGGAGCGGGAGTGGTCGTCTTCTGCATGCACAACCCTTGGTCAGTAAACGGTCGGGTCTGGTCTTCCCATATTCACACTCACTCTTTTCGAGAGTACTTGACATCTTCAATTGAGAGAGCTTGATCGTCAACAGTAGGGATGAGAGAAGACAACAAAAAGCGATCCATCTGAGGAAGCAAGACACTTTGAGGGGATATATGCTCCAACTGACTCTCTCCAGACAGTTCCTGATACACATGATAAGACGATGCGATGATTCGGGAGAACGAGAGTTCGAGATTGCAGATACGTCCTGGCAACAATGCCATGATAGCAAGGCTCACAGCCTATCTACAGCGAGCAAGGGGAGTGAAGACACGATCGTCTGAAAGTCGACCAATCTGGTCCCTCTCCCAGGTTAGATTGACCCCATGTTCAAAAGACCTCCGCAAGCACTACTGATGGCGCCTAACTGCTTTCGGCAAAAAATGTGAGAAATCCTTAGCTCGAGATTTAGGTTTGAGTTGTTCATCAGGTACCAGGGCTTGACAAGACCGCTAACCCAGAAGGGAATAAAGTGTGAGATTCCAGCCGACATCATATCATGAAGCTGGAGAGAGGCCCTCACAAGTGGAGTTTCCATATGTGGTTAAAAATGTGAGAACACATTACGTTTTAAGTCAGTCGGAGGCGCCAGACAACAAGTAACTGTTTTTGTACTCCATTCTGTCCATTCTACCGATCTTCCAACAATAACAGCACACTTATCTGCCGAAGTCATTGAAACCAGTACAAGAACGACAAAATGACTTCCCAAGACGGATACCAATGGACGCAAGATTCTGGTCTCGTCAAGGGCGTCCCAAGCATCGGAGTCATCACTCCCAAACAACGGATCCAAGATTCTACACAACCGTTCGACGTTATCGTCGTTGGTGCAGGTTACAGTGGACTCACTGCTGCCCGAGATGCAGCAGTATCAGGTATGAATCCCTACAGTAAAATCACACACCGAAAGTAGCAAGGCTGACTATCATCATAGGTTTGAGAACTCTCCTTATCGAGGGTCGCGACCGCATTGGTGGCCGCTCATGGTCCTCCAACATCGACGGGTATCCTTTTGAGATGGGCGGCACCTGGGTGAGCTGGGGTCAACCTCATGTCTGGAGAGAGATCTCACGGTACGACATGAGGCATGAACTTGAACTCAGCTACGACTTTTCGCAAGGCGTCAACTACTTCTCATTTGGCTCTGCGACGGGAAAGCGGGACATGAGCCACGAGGATGAGGTAAGAGAAGACTTCAACTACTAAAACCATAGTCCTCCAAGACGTGGAGCTAATCTGAGCAACCCCAGGACAAACTCATGGAGTCCGCCCTTCTCAAATTCGTCAACATCGACGGCGACCACGGCAAAAAAGTCATGCCGCAGCCCCACGACGAGTTTCACGGCCCCGGAGCAGCCACCTTCGACAATCTGTCAGTCGCAGACCGCCTCGCGCAAATCGAACACGACCTCTCGCCCGACGAGCGCACCGCACTGCTATCTTTCGTCCTACTGTGCAGCTGCGGAACACCCGAGAACAGCAGCTTCTACGAGTTCCTTCACTGGTGGGCTCTCTGCAACCACTCCTACCAGTACTGCATCGAGTACCTCATCAAGTACAAGTTCCGCGGCGGCCAGTCGACCTTCGCCATCAAGCTCTTCGAAGAAGCCCTGTCTACGGGTAACCTCTCCTACGCCTTCTCCAGCCCCGTGGCGAGCGTCCAGAACGAAGCAAGCGGCGTGCACATCACGACCAGAGACGGCCAGCAGTTCGGCGCCTTGAGGATGATCTCGACCATCCCGCTCAACATTCTCAACACAGTCTCGTTCGAGCCGCCGCTGATCTCGGGCAAGAGGGAAGCCGCAGACATCGGCCACGTGAACAAATGCACCAAGGTCCACGCCGAGGTGCGCAATCCTGAGCTGCGGTCGTGGACCGGCGTCACGTACCCTCACAATAAGCTGATGTATGCTATTGCCGACGGCACCACGCCGGCTGGTAACACTCACATTGTGGCTTTCGGTGCGGACTACAACCATCTCACGCCTGAGAAAGATATCGAGCAGACGAAGAAAGCAGTCCAGAACATGGCCGATGTAGATATCCACCGTTTGGTAAGATTCTCGCAAACCCAACGTTAACGTCGTTGGTAACATTTCACGATTACTGACAATCCTTCCAGGTCTTCCACAACTGGGCAGACGACGAGTTCGCCAAGGGCGCATGGTGAGTGAAACAACATCCGAATCCTGCTCGACCCATCCACTAACACATTGCTAGGTTCTTCCCCTCCCCCGGCTTCATCACCAAAAGCCTGCAAGACCTCCGAGCCCGCCAAGGCAACATCCTCTTCGCAAACTCCGACTGGGCGGTGGGCTGGCGCAGCTTCATCGATGGTGCGATCGAGGAAGGCTCGCGGGCGGCGCTGGCGGTGCAAAGAGATATTCGTGCGGCGAGATCCGCGAAACGGGACACGCTGGTGGCGAATCTGTAGTTTAGAAAGCGAGATGTTGGCCACGGATGAGCCTAGAGGAATGGGACACGCTGAGATGTTATCTAAAGCCATGAATGCAAGCGTCAGCTACCAATGGTCTACACAGCACCAAAAGCGGAATCGATGTGTCTGGGTGACGGAAACATTAATAGTCCCTTACATTCCCATTCGCTCGCTATGGAACAATCGACGCAATAGTCCGGTTCTTCTGCAGTCTGTTCTGGCGCTCGGTTTCAAATGTCATGGTGGCATGGTTCGGCTCGTTTGGTTTCGATGGGCAACGACATTGCCTTGCATGTCCGTTCATAGCCGACTCGTCCCTGTCTTGGGTTGTATCACCGAGTTCCATTACCTGGATGTGTTCAGGTCAGGGGATAGTTACGACTTGGAGAAGAATACTTGGTTCATCTTCGACCGTGTTGCACTTTACTTTGAGCATGATGGTAGGATGGGAACGCTGGCCATCTTGTATTTTTGATTTAGATACCAGACATATGGAGCCACCCGTCCGCCGTGTCCTCTACTCCCAATGCAGTTAACGACAGTCTTCTAGATGCCACCGATGGAGTTTCGTAGCGTCATTCCGCCTCGAAGATTATCCGACGCAGGTGGCAACATATTGGGAACCTAGACAAAAGTTCTCGCCGGAGCAGCACGTGGGATGGCCACCGAGATTGCAAGATTTCGAGCGTCGGCAGGGTTAGTTTACGGCACGGCATTTACGTTCGCATCTCGCAACGTACCGCCTTCTGGGATGCACGCAGCCCTGGCATCGACCACTTTCTCCTTGTTGACGAGCCCGGGGTCTATTAGGTGTTAGTCAGCGGTCGGCAGATGACGGCTGGGTGGTCTTGCAGTACATACCGGACTCAGCCTGAGGCATGGCAAGCGAGATGGGGAGGATGGTCATAAAGACAACAGCGGCAGACTTGAGGAAGAGCATTTTGATGGCTGAAGATGTTGGAGGGTATTTGATGGCTGAAGATGTTGGAGGGTATTTGATGACTGAAAGTGTTGGAGGAAGAAAATACTGGAGGGTTGTGAGTGAGAGAAGAAGAAGTAGGAGTCTGCGAGATCGCGGCCTCTATTTATGTGAGGGCAAGCTGCTCAGAGCCCACCACTCATGTTTCCGGTCAAGCTCTGGATCGGTGCCACGGCGGTGTGAGATAAGGTTGTCTTTCGAGAGACCAGTTCCGTATATCAGGTCGAAAACCGAAGATCCTAAAAGTGTGGTAGGTAGGTAATGGTATGTGACACAAGAGACGGAAGCTAATCGGAGCAGCCGCTACGTATCTATGTAGGTAGCAGCTGGTCTATTCGTCATACTCGCTATGTCAGACTTCCGGACCTTATAGAGGTGGTGGTACCGGCCCACAAGCTGTGAAGGGGAATGTAGGTGCATGCGCTCCTGGGTGACAAACGGACAGATTTGGTGATCCTGCAGTCGTTTTTCCTGCGACGCAGGAGGTGTTTCTCCCAAAGGTGAGGTCAGACTTCCGGGCGAGGGGCTACCTATAAAGGCAACCCCATAATTCGACGACAAAGTCAAGCGGCGGCGGCGGCGGAGGAGCGGAGCGGAGACTGTCTACACCGAGGGTCTGAGAAGGACACAGCGGGCGCAGCAAAGTGTTCACTCCTCATCGTCCAGTCGAGAGTCGAGATTCGAAAAGCCCGGCTACGTGATCTCGGCCTCGATTCATGTGAGGTCGAGTCGAGTTGAGAGAGCCACCAGGCGGTGCTTCTGGTCGAGCCAAGGTTTGCTTACCGCCCTCGAATGATGCAACAATGAGAGCGCCGATCAAGAGACAGGGTCTACTTGTATGTGCAATTGCCCGATTAGGGGACTCCAAGGTGTGGTTCTGGGTAGCTCGGATGGCAGGTCCAATAACGATAGCAATGTCCCAAGGTTCGAGAATGGTTGGAAGATGCATGGCGGCCAGCTGCCTAGCGTAAAGGACTGGATGAATTGCATCGGCCCTCACCAGATCCATTGAAGAAACCGCTGATGTTTGAAGTAAGAATGTACTCAAACGATGCCGAGAAGCATTACAAGTCTGGGTGTTAAGGATGAAATGGGAGGTTCCATTTGTTCGTTCGTTATCGAATCGCTCGAGTTCAGCGTCCATTCAACCGCTTCCGCATAGATGCGCTTAGGTTTCTCTGACGAAAACGCCAACTCGGCTCGCTGCGTTACATAGCTCCCGGTAAACTTGCAGTGAAGAGTGGAAGAACTCGCTTGTGAGATGTCGAGCTCGGTTTATGTGAGGGCAAGTCGAGCCTATGTTTCTAGTCGAGCCGAGATTCGACTCTCTTACCGCTCCACACTTGGCAGTTTTGATGTCACATTCTCTCCCGTCGCAGCATTGGGCGATAATGCCTTGGGCTACAGTGAGGCAGACTCCTAGACGTGGCTGCTACCAGACGATGATATACATGACAGGTGTTGCAGAGTTTTCAAATACCGCCAATGCCAGTTCCACTGTTGATAGCACAGGCTTGGATGCATGTCTGTTAAGAGATGAGGTCGGTATATCGGATCCAAGTTTAAGATTGAGCCTTTCAATAACACGAGATTGTAAGTGGTGGGAGTGACTGGGGCGGATTTATGTCCAGACGCACATGATCCCATCATCTTTCATCGCATCATGTCAGGAAGAAAGGAAGCTCTAGCTGCTGTGCTGTCTTGCGAAACGAAAGGCTTCAATTTGACCCCACCATTCTATCTTCTGCCTGTTCTGGACGACGACCGCACTTCAACACCCGAATCCACATCTCCGACCCTTGCCGTAACACGCAAGCAAATCCAAATCACCCAACATGGCCGGCCAAGGCGACGACCAGCCCGCCGACAAGAACGACAAGGGCAAAGCTCCCGCCAGCAACAACGAATCCACTGTCGCAAAAGACGCAGCAGCACCAGCACCCAATGTCGCCTCGGCGCAAGATTTCCAGCAATTACTGCACCAGCTCGCAGTGAGCCAGGGCGCGGGAGCACCCAAACCCGAGGGCAAAAAACAGGAGGACTACAAGTTCTGGAACACGCAGCCCGTCCCCAAATTCCAGGAACCCAACCTCCTGCAGACCACAGACGGCACCGGCGAGGGAAAGACACTGCCCGAGGGTCCCATCCTGCCCGACCACATCTGTAAAGCGAGCGCAAAACCCGAGCCCGCGAAGCTGCCGGACGGTTTCGTTTGGGATCTTGTAGACCTGGACGACAAGGCGGAGCTCCAAGAGCTGTATGACCTGCTGTACAATCACTACGTCGAGGACACGGACGGCTCCTTCCGCTTCAACTACTCGATCGAGTTCCTCAAGTGGGCGCTGAAGCCTCCGGGATGGAAGAAAGAATGGCACATTGGTGTGCGCGCCAAAGCCGCCGAGGAGGGCAAAAAGGGCAAGCTCGTGGCTTTCATCTCGGGCGTGCCGGCATCCTTGAAAGTCCGCCAGAGCAAAGTCAACGCCGTCGAGATCAACTTCCTCACCATCCACCGCAAGCTGCGCGCCAAGCGTCTGGCGCCCGTCCTCATCAAAGAAGTCACCCGCCAGTGCTACCGCAACGGAATCTACCAAGCCCTCTACACAGCCGGCACCCTCCTGCCCACCCCCGTCACGACGTGCAGATACTACCACCGCTCTCTCGACTGGCCTCATCTGTACAAGACGGGTTTCAGCCACCTCCCCCACCGCTCCACCGAATCCCTGCAAGCCCGCAAATACTTCCTGCCTTCCAAGACGGCGACTAAGGGTCTGCGTCCCATGAAGCCCGAAGACGTGCCCGCCGTCCGCGACCTCCTCGTGCGCTACCTCGACCGCTTCCACCTGAAGCAAGAATTCACAAACGCCGAGATCGAGCATCTTCTCTGCTCGGCAGCCGCCAAAGATGTCGTATGGAGCTATGTCGTGGAGCAAAAAGGCAAAATCACTGATTTCATCTCATACTACCTTTTAGCCGTAAGTTTGCATATGAAAAAAAATGAGATATCACTTTCCACTAACAGCATTCTGCAGTCCACCGTCCTCAAAGCCTCCACAACCGAAACCATCCGCGCCGCCTACCTCTACTACTACGCCTCGGAATCAGCCTTCGCCTCCGGCCCCGCCGACCAAGTCCAAGCAGGCCTCAAGACCCGCCTCGACTCCCTCGTAAACGACATTTTGATCCTGGCCAAGAACAACGGCTTCCACGTCTTCAACGCTCTGACCCTGCTCGACAACCCTCTCTTCCTCAAAGACCAGAAATTCGAGCCCGGCGACGGCAAACTCAACTTTTATCTGTTCAACTGGCGGACGCCGAAGTTGGGCGGCGGTGTGGATGAGAACAATCAAATTGACAAGACGAAGATGGATGGAGTTGGGGTTGTTATGCTCTAAGCGGTTTCGGCGTTGCGTGTTGGGTTGGGTAGCGTGCATTTATTGAGACCCGCTTTCCGGTTGAGATAGCATGGAATGAGACGAGATGAGAGAAGACAAGATGCATTGGGAAAAGAAAAAAGAAAAAAAAAACGAAAAGACAAGACAAGAGATCAAACCAATGCCGCCCTTAGGTGTTGGTCTATACCCCAAAATATCTATCATCACATATCCAAGGAATTCTTTTGCTGAAGCTGATGTACATGTGCTCTGTCTGTCTTCCTATCTTCACCCCATGCGTATGTACAAGAAAAGGGGGGAATCCGGTTCTATATGCTCTCTCTATGATACACTGAGATGGTTCTGCCAAAAATGGGGAACTTCTTCTCCTGCCTCCTTTTTGTACACTGATCAATGAGAACCAGACATGGCGCCTCGTAAGGCCGCCGCTTGGGTCTGGTTTTTAGACGCGGGTTGTTCTTCCGCGGGCTCGATATCGTACAACCATGAAGGAAACAAACATTGTACACAACCCTTTCCCCATCGTCAATCAACAACACCTCTTTCCAATTCCATCTCTTTTCCCCAGGATATATTTTCAAGATCTCACGATCTGATCAACAATCTTACAGAACCTCAACACAGAGCTCTACTTCTTATTCTTCTCCGCCCTCTCCTTCTCCGCCTTGGCGACCAACTCCTTCTGCAACTGCATCGGCGCAGGCGAGTAATGGCTAAACTCCATCGAGAACTCGCCCTTGCCCTGAGTAGCAGCCCTCAACTGCGAACTGAAGCCAAACATGCTGTTCAGCGAACAATCGGCGGTCAGCACGAAATCATCCGGCCCGATCTCCGTATCATTGATAGTAGCATTGCGCTTGTTCAACAGTCCCACGATATTTCCCTGGAACTCGTTGGGGGCGGTAATGACGGTCTTCATGAGCGGCTCGAGGACCTGCGGTTGCGCGGCCTGGAAAGCTTTGCGGAAAGCCTGTTGGGTGGCGTTCTTGAACGCCAGCTCGGAGGAATCGGTCATGTGGGTTGCGCCGTCGTTAATTTGCATGTACGTTCCTAGGACTTTGTGGCCTAGCAGGGGGCCGGTGATGCAGGATTGCTGGAAACCCTTTTCGCAAGCAAGCAGGTACTTCTCCGAGATGGTGCCGCCGGTGATGGCTTGCTCGAACTCGTTCTCGCCGAGCTGGCCGGTGGGCTCGAGGAAGCCGACGACGCGGGCAAAATCTCCGGCTCCGCCAGTCTGCTTCTTGAGGGTGTGGTCGAAGGGCACGCGGGACTGGATGGTCTCGCGGTAGGCGACCTGCGGCTGGCCGGTGGCGACCTCGACGTTGTACTCGCGCTTCATGCGCTCGACGTAGATGCTCAGGTGCAGCTCGCCCATGCCGGAGATGATGGTCTCGCCGGACTCGGCGTCGTTGTGGACGCGGAAAGTCGGGTCCTCGCGCTGGAAGCGGGAGATGGCTTTGGAGAAGTTGGGCGTGTCCTTTGTGTTCTTGGGCGCGATGGAGAGGGAGATGACGGCGTCGGGGACGAACATGGAGTTCATGCTGTAGCCCAGACCGCCCTCGGTGAAAGTGTCGCCGGAAGCGCAGTCGACACCGAACACGGCGCAGATCTCGCCGGCGCCGATTTCGGGCACTTCTTCCATCTCGTTCGAGTGCATGCGTACGATACGGGGGATCTTG
Source organism: Cladosporium phlei (assembly GCA_003614995.1). Taxonomy (NCBI): domain Eukaryota; kingdom Fungi; phylum Ascomycota; class Dothideomycetes; order Cladosporiales; family Cladosporiaceae; genus Cladosporium; species Cladosporium phlei. Next base: position 56,469 of record QZFA01000133.1, read on the forward strand.
ACCTTCTGGCCGGTGCGGGCGTTGAAGACGTTGGCGCCCTTCTTCAGGGAACCTTGGTAGACGCGGATGTAGGTGAGTTGACCAAAGTTGGACTCTTCAAGCTTGAAGGCCAGACCGACAAATGGCAGACTGTTGTAGGAGACGAGCTTGACGGGGGTTTCGGAGCGCTTGCGGTCGAGGGCAAGGTTCTCGACTTCGGCTGGGTTGGGGAGGTAGTCAATGACAGAGTCAAGCATGGGCTGGACGCTCTTGTCGGCGAGCGCAGTGCCCATGACGACAGGAGAGAACTTGAGACCGATGGTGGCGCGGCGGATTGCGGCCTTGATCTCGTCGGGCGAAGGCGTGCGTTCGTCGAGGAAGACCTCTGCCATGTGATCATCAACATCGGCCAGAGTCTCGATGAGAAGCGACCTCTTTTCTTGAGCAAATTCGAGAAGATCGGCAGGGCACTCGTCCTCGCGCACAATCTCGCCCTTTTCGCCCTCGGAGTAGATGGCCTTCATCCTGATCAGGTCGACAACACCCTTGAACTCCTTCTCGGCTCCGATGGGGATCTGGATGGCGGCAGCGGGGATCTTGAGCTTCTGGTTGATGCCCTCGACGGCCTTCCAAGGGTTGGCGCCGGCGCGATCCATCTTGTTGACAAAGCTGATACGTGGGACGTTGTAGCGCTTCATCTGCCTGTCGACGGTGACGGTCTGGGACTGCACGCCAGACACGGCGCAGAGGATCATGACCGCGCCGTCCAGCACTCGCAGGGCGCGCTCGACCTCGATGGTGAAGTCAATGTGGCCGGGAGTGTCGATCAAGTTGATGTGGTATTTCTCGTCTTTCAGCTCGCCGGTGACGGGGTCGGGAGTCTTCTTGACCCAGTCGCAGAATGTGGCGGCAGACTGGATGGTGATGCCCTTTTCCCGCTCCAGGTCCATGCTGTCCATCTTTGCGCCGACGGCATCTTTTCCGCGGACTTCGTGGATGTCCTTGATACGGCCGGTGTAGAACAGCACGCGCTCGGTGACGGTCGTCTTTCCCGAGTCGATGTGTGCGGCGATACCGATGTTCCTGACCTTGTCCAGACGGGCGGCCTCCTTGGGGTCCAGGTTCTCAACGATGGCGTCTTGAGTGAGGGATGAAGGGTCCTTGGCAGCAGCCTCCTGGATGGCGGCGGCAGTTGCGTTCCATCGTCTGGTCTGGTATTGTGATGTGCGTGATGTTCTTGATGTGAAGGCGGAGGGAGTTGTGAGGCGTGTTGAAGGGAGGGCGGCGGCCGAGGCGAATGTGCGGTGGGAGGTCGAGTTTATGACATTGCGCAGGGCGGGTTGCTGGCGCAGGGCATTGCGCGCGAGGGCTGTGGCTCGCATTGTCAAACGAGTGTGATGTGGTGGTGTTGGTGTGTCGAGTTGATTGATCGAGACATTTTTTGGTCGCTCCCGGTCTTGACATCTGAGATCGGCATTTGGACTCGTTTAGGGTTAACCCTACTAACACTCTTCTTGAAATGTCTCTTGACTTTACGTACATGCTATGACAGGCACGGAAAGACGCTGGAAACGACCGGAACCTGTGAAATAGAGGTCATCACGTAGCGACATATCGCCGTCCATTCGATCGATGGAAGCAAAATCCAGACCAATAATCTTCTAGATGTGGAGATCGTACGTATCAAGTGTACAGCATGCTTGGAGTGGGAATAGATAGTCACAAGAGGGTCTTGTGTTTCGGTTGTAAGTATCTTTACATTAAAAAGAAGTATCGACAAGATCATCAACTGCCCACGAATTAACCATCTTTTCCGTCGAAAATTTCATGCCCGAAAAAACATCAAAATAAGTCGTAAAATCATGAAGGCGTCGTCACCGTCGTCGTCGCGGCAAAATCAACAGTATCCGTCCTCGCAAGCTCCACAGGAACATCGGCATAAACATTAGGCAGCCCCGACACAGGCCTCGGCCTCGGCCTACCGTCACCCTCATGCTCACTCTCAGCAGTACTCGGCAGTCTCTGGAGCAGCAAGACCCTCGGCGGGACAACAACATCCCCTCCAACTCCCGGAGTGACACTGACCGAAGCGGTGGCATTGCTAGTCCTCGAGCCCCTCGAGTCCCTTTGCGCGTTGACGTTCCTCACAGCATCCCAGCTCACGCGCGAACCAATAGTTGTAACCGTGAGTCTGCGACCGCCTCCGCCTCCATTGTTAGCAGCATTGTCTTTGCCAGCGGGCGGCGTCTCTTCAAGCCGGAGCACGACTTCGATCGCTTTCTCGTCTTCGACGATTTTCGGGTGTCGTTTGGCGAAGTAGCTCGCGTACTTCCAGAGCGAGTAGTAGCAGCTGAAGACGTTGACCAAGGTCAGGATGATCTTGTAGGGCGTGTAGTAGAGGTAGACAACTTTCCACTGGACGCGTTCGTTGCGGCGGCGGAGGTGGATTTCGTTGAAGATCTGGATTGATGGTCAGCTTTCTGAAGATGGCTCATCGCCAGTTCGTAATTGCGGAACTTACTGTGACGTTGAGGTAGTAGAGGCCAAGTGTGCCCAGCATCAAGTAAGCGCAGAAAGCGGGTTTGACGATCAAGGATATAGGCAGCACAAAGGGTGCGAGCAGGTACAGCAGCGTCTCGTAGACTTCCTGGAAGACAAAGATTTTGGCGCCGATTTCCCAGAAGCCGAGTTTCCAGTTGCAGAGGATGTAACTCATGTTGTAGAACATGCCTGCAACTTGGTTAGCTCTTGTATCAATCATCAGTTCGTACACAATGAATTTCCAAACATACCATTAACGAAGAAGAAGTTCCAGCGATAAAACCGTTGTTTGAAGATAGTCATTTCGCCAAAACCACCGCGTGCGCCGCCGCTCGAGAACAAAATGGCGCTGGGGGTCTCTGTCTCGACGAAGACGGCGCTGCACATCTTGATGCGGCTGCCGAGCTGACGCGCCGCATGGCCGAAGAACCAATCCTCAGAGACGGAGAATCTGCAAGTTTGTCAGTCAAAAATGCTCGCCAAAACCACCAGACCTCTCGTTAGAACATACCCAGGATGCGTGCGAAACGTATCAATCAGAAACCGCGTATTCCAAAGCGAAATCGCGCCATGAGGAAACGTCGCACTCCCAATCTTGCCCGCCAACTCCCTCTGCAACCCACTGATCTTATACTCCAGATCCTGCGCCTGCTGACAATACGTCCCCTTCGAAGAGTCCGGCCCGACAGACTTGATCGTATACCCGATGACCTTCACTTTGCCCTTGAGACGATCGCTGACGATGGGGAAGTTCGGCGGTAGAGCGCAGTCGTCGTCGATGAGCAGGACGTTGGTGTAGCCTTTGGCGGCGTAGCAGCCGACGTATTGGGCTACGATCTTGCTGCCGATGGGACACCAGACGTGGTTGACGCCGTAGGTGCGGCAGACTTCTTCGGTGTTGTCCAGGGGGGTGGGGCTGTTGCCGTTTGCGATTACGAAGATGTTTTTGGCTGGGAAGATTTTGGCTGCTGCTGCGAGGGTGGGGCCGATGATGTTGTCGGATTTGTACTGTGTGAGAATGGCGGTTAGAAAGGTGGTCTTGTGCGCTTGATGTGGACGATTGGAGATATGCTTGACGAAGTATCATGCGTGTCGCTCGTACTTACACATGGTATCAGCAGCGCTGTATTGCTGGTGTACGAATTGTCTGTGGATGGCGCAAGCTCTGGGTCGTCGCTAGGCATTGGCGGTTCTTTCTCGAACAAAATCAAGAGGGGCGCGTACGCATAACTGCGAAATCGTCAGTAACCTTCGCCAACGGCACTCATGGCATGTAGCTTACAAAAGAGCCAATCCAATCGTAACACTCCAAGTTCCGGCGACGGTGAATTTGTTGTCCACAACCCAGTACAAGTACCACACAGCACCATTCCAAATCGGTCGTCCGACAAGCACGAAATAGATGAAGCACAGGATGAGAAGGTAGAATGTGTACTCAAACGTCACCTGCACCCATTTCTTCCGCTGCAAGTTCTGGCCGCGGATCTTGGCCTTTTCGTAAACATCGATCAAGCTGTTTCGACGGAGGATCGAAGCTGCTGTTCCCCGTCTGGGTCTGGGAAGAGCCGAGACGACCGAGTCGTTGTTGCGATTGTTGTTGTTGCCCACGCAGAGTCTCCCAAGTGCAGCTGTCCGCGATTCTTGCGCGCGAGCAGTGCCGGTTTCGCTGTGTGGTGATGTAACGGGCGAGAGCTTTTCGTTCATCGTGTTGTCCGCAGGCGAAGCGAATGGGTCCTCGTACACGCCGAAGTAGTCGCCATCTGGTGCAACGGCATTGGATGATCGACGGCGTGAGTCGATGGATTTTTCCTTCAGCGCGTAACTGTCGAGAGACCGGAATAAGACTGCGTCGCCCGGTTGTTGATCTCTGGCCAAAGCAGGCGGCGAAGGTCGCACGTCGTTGCTCGAGTTGGTCCTGAACGGCGTAAGTCCTCTCGCCGACCACCTGAATGGGGATGGCTCGAAATCGGATGTCGTTCCTTCTAGCACTGTAGGAAGACCTTGATCCTGGCTTTTGTGTTTGTGACCACCAGCTTCCAGGTCCCAAGAAACGCGGTGATGGCGATTGGCTGCATCCGTATTGTTGTCCGCCGTTGTTTCTTTAAATTGCCGTCTCTGCTCCTCCGCGATGTCCAAAACGCTGAAGTCAACCGAGCCTCCTTCTGGTCGTCGGAGCGGTTCCTCTGAAGTCTCGACGTCGGGTGCCCAGCTTTGCGGCATGTTTGCGGCCTTCAATAGACCGGCTGGAATCGCGACATCGCCTACTACTAGGGAAGGTCCGGGTTGGCCGTATCTAGACTCCCGGTATTCGGCGTCCAGCTTTTCGTCTGTCATATCATGTCGTGTGGCGTTCGTTTCCGTCTGAACGAGGGTATTAGCGTCATCGTAGTCCGGAGGCCCAGAGGATGGTACGTTGGACGTCGCCATGATAAATGACTGAGCTCGAGCTCACCAAGATGGGCAAACTGAAAAGAGTCAAGGGTAAAGGTATTCGAAGATGTCGTCAGGATAGAAACCCGCAATTGCAAACATCATCTGGAAAAGAGATCGATCACACGTGGATTATGTATAAGCAGAGGCGTCGCAAACGGCCAAGCCTCTGTCATTGCGACATATGCGAGAAAGTTTCTGTGTACCGCTTCAACGGGTGAGAATGCCTACAAGCCGGTTATCGATTTGTGGGAATAGTACCACTGAGATCACATAGCAGATAGTCAAAGTTCGGGAGGACCATGATCGAAAGTAAAGAATCGAGATCGGGGTTGGTCTAGAAGGGCTAGGACTTACTTCCATAACAATCTCACCTATAGGTGCGCACGAGGTGGATCATCATGCCTTTAGAGATGTTGAGCTAGAGCGCAAGGAGCCGTTGCCGGCAATAGCTTCCCAAAGGCTCGGTGTCTCTTGAGGTTACATACCCCAGACGCTGGTAGATCTTCATGCTCTTCATGTGGAACTACCAGACAGGTAGCCGCGATCATACTCCTGTAGACAGGTTGTGCCGCATGGAACACAATTCTGAGCCGGCATCCCGAGCCAGAGAGTCGTTACCAAAGTACTGTATAGAATGAAAGACGGCTCAGTGTCGTATCCTCGGAGCGTTGACATCTCGAAAGTGTTAGGGCACTCTTTCAAATACGTGAAAAGGCGTCTTCTTGGAAGAGGCCGAGCGGTCGGCATGCGGCATCGCTATTCCGGGCATTGCACTTCTCGACAGTAAGATTTGCATCGTCAAAATGCGCCATGCCATGCCGTAGAGCCGTGATTCGTGCCCGGACAACTCACTGATGGAAGTGATGTCAGCACCACTGAGAGAAGGTTTTTCACAACGCCCGTGTTTGCCACGTTGGGAGCGGAAGAAGGCTCCGGGAGCGTTGGACGGTGCCAGACATCGAGACCGAGGCAGTCGAACCGTGAAGCATGCCAGACCTGCATAACAATGGTGAGGTCAGTACGAGAGACGAAGACTTAGCAAAATGTGACGTTGAAGTCGAGCGGCGGAGATGGTCGTTACGGCTAGAACCGTGTGAGATCTTAGACAAAGTAGTGGTTTCCATGTCGGGAAAAGATCGCCGTTTCTCTGCCGACCCGACTGCTTGTTCAAACAAATATTTCCACTCCCGCTTTCCGTACCGTACCAAGACTTGACCGAAGTCAGATCTGATTTCAGATTCTGTGCCGCCAGGTCTGAGACATTCAGCTACCGAGACCACAGGCGCGGGTCAGGGCAATGGCAGAAGCAGCATCGGTCCAGGGCAGCGGCAGACGCAGCATTGGTGCCGAGATCAGGTCCGGGTATGTTTTTGTGACGTGGTACTTTCTAATTGACGGTTCCTTGCTGAGGTGCAAATGTAGGCTTCGAGACGGGTCATCCGAAGTAGGCCGCAAAAGTACGATGTCGGTTAGAATAGCCTGTAAACGCAATCGATGTCACCGCTGCAGAAGATCCACACGGGTCACTTGGCCCGGCACGACTGGCTTGTAGGCTTCGGTCGTTCAGCCGCTCCAGTAGATTGTGGGAAGAAATAATCGAGATCCTACCCGTCCGAGAACACGAAGTGTTGAACCCAGATCTCTGTAAATAATGCTGTCGCATTTTCGATCGCGGGTTTAGGGCTCATCCATTTGACTGGGACCATGGCCTACACTCGCCAACGCAAACAACATAGATTGGATTACAGTGTCGATTTGCGGCTCCGATCCATGTCTGAGCGCTGGTAGTTGACCCCTCTGTCGCCATCGAGAGGATTGGCGCTCTCGCCAATATGGTGCAGTACTCCTCCACGCTCAGATGATAAGTATTACCTGCGTGCTTCGAAAAGTTGCAAAGTCGCGTTATCGGACCGCTGACAAGGCCGAATATCGTTTTGCTGCTCGGAGAACGAAACAAGTATTGGCAGGTAGCGATGATCTGAAGAGTGCGGTTGCGTTGGCAGGCCGCCCATGTGACTCGCCGATGGTTGATAAAGAACAGAAGCACGTGGACGGTGCAACTCGAGAGAGGAGAAGCACAAAGCTGTGAAGCAGAACAGAGCAGCCCACGTGGCTCTGCCTCGCTGGAAGCTGTCGGAACGGCAACGGTTGTGAGTTGTAGAGCAGACCCCCTGTGGCTTGATCGTGTTTCAGGTCGTCGGGCGAACGCCCCCACATTCCTGCCGTGAGTTTGTCAAAGTCTGGCGAGGGCTGGTCAGCATCCGAGGCCGAGGGCATCATTGGCCACGTTTTGAGATCAATTGCCTGGACTGAACTGGACCGTGAGCTGAGTTGAGTTGAGTTGTCTTCACACGTGTAAAGCCAAAACCCCCCAGATGGTTCCCTCTTTCAAATCAATCCGTGCCCACCGTGGTAGTTCGTGTCAAAGAAACTCACCGTCATCAATCATCATCGGCCGTCCGTTACGTCGTGTTTTGAACGAGTGCCGTGAACTTGCGTGATGTCCAGCATCTTGACTCGGAAAATGACGATGATAGTAAAACCAACCGTGTTACGACTATCCAGAGTCGCCAGAATGAACGACAGTGGCCGGCCCAGCGCACAAAGGTGTGGAAAAGAGGTGTCGGATGGATGTCAGCCGTCAATAGTGCCAGTCGATCGTCTGCACGGTCAGGACTCAGAAAGTCAGGAACGCAGCCCGTGAGCCGTTTCGTGGTTCTGCAAGATTCTGTAGAGGCCGGCCCTGGTTCTTTCTTTCAATGATGATGTGGCGCTAGACGAAGATCATGATAATCCTCACACTTCTCCACGCAAAGATCCTGCGCCGCGTCCCTCATCGCCGGATGTCGCGGCGGAGAAGAAAAGGCTCAAGTTCGGCTTGTGGTGATCAGCGCTCAATCTGCCTTAGCGGACTTTCTGACTTCACCTCGTCAACCTTAGAGCTTACCTTCCTTATTCAACAAACACAATACCAAGACCGCTGCCTCGTGGCATTGGAATATGACACCAGCGGATTGCTAGACATGTTACTGCCGCTGTCTCTTTGTGATGACACCACAGCTTCGACACAGCGATTCCCGGAGACCGCAGGACGTTTCCTTGTCGCCGAATACCGTTGTGGCCAACTGTTAGTAGTGCCGCTCTATCACCAAACGGACAAGCCAGCTAGAAGGCGATGCATCTAGCGCGTTCATCAGCTCAATCGTCTTCCTTGACTGATTCATGACCTTGCTGGTGGCGACGCCGCGAGCACACGATTTGGTAGAGTACTGCACGCCTTGTGGCCCTTTGCGGCACATGTGAGCAGTCGCTGCATCGTGTTGGCGAGAGGCTCGCGAGAGCGCGTGGTCCGCTAATGCAGGGACGAGCCGGAACAGGGCCTCCGACCACTGTCAATCGCAGAGAATAATCCGAGCCTCATCACTTCTCCACGCTCTAGACAGCGGAGCCGCCTTCGTCACGTCGTCACAGGTAAGCCATCAATCCACAAGGCTGGGAGGCGCGAGCGTCTTACCGCCAATTGAACACGTTTAGGTGAGAAGTAACGGGATTAAACTCCAGAGTCCGTTATCGTCCATTTCTTTTAGACATCAAGATACCAAAGCAGTAGCCCTACATCCTCCATCTGACCCTTGACATGCTCATCACGCCAGTCTGGCCATTACTCGCGGTTCGTGGTGATTGGGCAGGCGTGCCTACAACCGAGAGTGCGCAACCCGTCAGACCGATACATAAGAATCTCTCTTCCTCAATAAGGGGGCTACCAGCCGCGCTCCTTCACCAGCTCCACTCCTTCTTTGACGTTTGCTTCCACTTCGTCTCTGTCATTTTGATACAGCAAACATGAAGCTCGCCAGCTTTTCGGCCTTGGTTGGTACTACTGCCGCTTTCCCAGCCCTATTGAATCTTGGCAGTGGTGGTCCATTGCTCGACCTGACCGGCAAGGGCGGTCTTCTTGACCTCTCGAGTCTTGTCAACGCCTCGAGCCTTTCGGTGCTCGACTTCCAACAGGACGCCGAGAAGAAGAACACCTACCCTGCTGCAGACCCCAAGAACTGCCCTTTCAACGCAGACCACAAGCCAGCTGCCAAGTGGAACCCTAAATTCCCTTACAGCAGTGCTCGCAATGGAATCCCAGGAAATGGCAAGGGAGGTTACCAAGTGCCTGCACCTGGCGATGAGGACCACAAATTCATTGCGCCTGGCCCAAATGACATCCGTGGCCCGTACGTGACTGCTATTACTTTGCCAACATTGTCGAGCCTCTGCTAATATATCAATCAGCTGCCCCGGAATGAACATGCTCGCCAACCACGGCTTCATTGCTCGTGACGGCATTACAAACTTCGTCGAGGTGGTCGACGCCCAACAAAACGTCTGGAACATGGACTACGACCTCGCCGTCATCATCACCCTCATCGCCACCGTGCTCGGAGATGGAGACACCATCAGCCAGAGGTTCTCCATCGGCTGCGACGCCACCTCGCGCACGGCCGCCATCCCGCTCATCGCAGGTAGTCAGCCAGGTCTGAACGGCCACGGCAACTTCGAAGTCGACGCATCCATGACGCGCCACGATTACTTCCTGAACGAAGGCGACACTTTCACCGCCGACGGCGCCCTGTTCGCCCAGATGGTCGAATCCTCCGGCGGCGACTTCACCACTTCGCACATCTCCAAAATCAAGTCCCTCCGCTGGCACCAGTCGCAAAAGGACAACCCCAACTTCTTTTTCGGTCCCATCGGCCTGATCTCCTACGCCGCCTCTGCCTTCCTCCCCGAACTCTACGGTGACGGCACGACCGTAGGAACCGACGACCTCTCCGTCTGGTTTGGCTTCGGCAAGAACAGCGACGGCTCCTGGTCTTACAACCACAACGAGAGCATCCCCGAGGAATGGTACTCGCGCAAGGAGCCCTACGGCGTCGTCAAAGTCGTCGAGAACTTCCTCAAGATGTACCTCGAGTACCCTGTGCTCTTCGGTGGCAACACTGCTGATGGCTCCTTCGACGGCATCGACTTCGGCGCCATCAAAGAAGGCAAGATTGGCGTTGGTGCAAGCGTCGACGACATTCTTTGCCTGATCTACCAGACTCTGTTGTTCCCCGTGCCCAGTCTCGCCAACGGCGTGCTAGATATTGGTAAGAGCGCTCTGGAGCTCGTTACCACGAAGTTGGCTGGTGCTATCACCATGTTGGGCTGCCCTGCGCCTATCAATGCTGGTTAAAGGGAGGAGTGTTTCACTCGTTTTTCTTTGTGTTCACCATTTCATGCGCTTCTTTATGTTATTAGATACCATTCCTGTTTAGAGAGATTGTAATCTACGCGCCCATTCGTTATGACACGATATTCTTAGTGCAAGAACGTGCTTGATTCCCAGTTCACCGTGTGAGGCTCGATAGAGGGCGTGAACGCCAAATTGATCTATAGTCGGCTCGATAAGGCGTGCTGGCGGAGAGTTGCGTGTGCAGTTCGCCGCGGCGAGATAGAATTCCTGGGCATGTTGGTATTTGCACGCATGGTTCAGCAGGTGAGAACAGACATAGGTCCAGTTGCGGCAAAGTCCGTCGAAATGCTCCCGTCGTCAAGAGCATTTTGCACGGCGTTGCCCTCCAAGTCGCCATAGGGCCGTATGAGATCCTCTTGGCCATGCGAATCGCCTATTCATGAGAAAGCATCGAGTCCAGCCTTATCGCGTCGGCGCGCTGGCGAGGTCTTGGTGGTGATGACAAAGGCATGGCGCCCAGCCTTGCCAGACGACCCATGATTGGTCGGGTCGTGCGGCCTCAGACGACTGCCAACTTTAAATGCTGAGTTCACGTCGACAACTCTGGGCACGCCGCGACATGCCAAACCATGACCCAGCCTTAGGACGTGTGCTGAAGGTACTGCGATGCGCCATGGTGCCGTGGCTTGCGAGAAGGTAGGTACATGTAGGTATCATCATTTCCATCACTTTCATCGCCGAGAGGCGTCGCTGTTCCCATTGACTTCTGCTGCTATACCTGGCATGCCGGACCACGAGACTCACTCTACAGCACACGCTGGCGCACACGAACACGAACACGATGTTGCCAGCATTGAGGTCGCCTCGGATGACTATAAGGTCCTCACCGACGACGAGATCGAAGCCTTCTTCAAGGACTTGGACAAGGACAACAACGGATACGTCGACTTCGAGGAGCTGGAGAAGAAACTACAAGAAGTACACAAGGAGCTGGCCCCAGAGCTGAAGAAACACCACATCACACACCCGGCAAGACGAGATCTTGAAAAGAACGAGATCGGAGACCACAGGGGAGACGGCCTTCACGCCTTCCTCTGTCAGCTCCTCCCCGAATGCGACGCGAAGATCAGCAAAGAGGACTTCGTGGCACGCGTCCAGAAACTGAGGATTCCCAGTCAGAAGCAGACGGATAGTGATGAGCAAGACAAGGGCGACAAGCAGAAGGAACTGGAGTTGCCCATGCGGCGTCGTATCCGCGCATACTGGGCAGTCCACGGTCCGATGATCCTCTTCATGACATTCGTCGTAGCGCTGCAGCTGGGTTTCGGCCTCTGGCAGGGCCTCAAGTACTTTTTGGGCCAGGAATACCGCGACGCATACGGACTTGGAGTCGGCTTTGCAAAACTGGCGGCTGGTGCTCTCTACCCGACACTCTTCTTCATGTTGCTGAGCATGAGCCGGCACTTTTCGACTTTCCTGCGCAGGAACTATCTAATCAGTCGACTCATTGATTGGGACCTCAGCCAGGAGTTTCACATCCGCATGAGCATCGCCGGGCTCGTACTCGCGACAATGCACGCCATCGCGCACTTGAGCGGGACTCTGGTGCAGGGCTCTAGCGCTTCAAGGCAGGATGCCGTCGCTCGCCTCCACGAGCCTGAATCAGTACCCCGAACATACGGCTCTTATGTGCGAAGTCTGCCCGGCTGGACCGGTATCACGGCGTTGCTTTGCTTCTGGCTGATCTCATTGTTCAGCATGCCTTTCATCCGCAACAAGAGCTATGAGATCTTCCAGCTTGGCCATCTGCTCATGTTCCCAATGATAGGCATGCTTTGCGCTCACGGTACCGCCATGCTCTTGCAGCATCCGATGTTAGGCTACTGGCTGGCCTTTCCTACTCTTCTTGTCCTCTTCGAGCGTGTCTGGCGTTTCCTCCGTGGCTTCATGAGGGTGCCTGCTCGAGTCAAGGTGCTCGATACTGACGCTGTGCTTCTCACGTGCAAGCACCCCAAGGGCCAGGACTGGAAGTACAACGCTGGACAGTATATTCTACTGCAGGTCCCGGACATCTCTTTCTTCCAATGGCACCCCTTCACCGTCTCATACTGCAAAGGAGATGTCCTCCACGTCCACATCAAATTCGAAGGCGACTGGACGACCGCCCTCAAAGACCTACCCGAAGATAGGGACATCCGCGTTGGAATCGACGGCCCATTCGGTGCTCCAGCTCAGCGTTTCTACGATTACTCCCACAGCATAATCATTGGCGGTGGCATTGGCATCACCCCCTTCTCTGCCATCCTAGCAGATCTCGAGGACCACTTCACCGGGCTCTCAGACCCATGGGCAGAGCGCCGCCGCTCGCGATCTTTCTCCGTCAGTCGTAGTCGCAGCCAATCCCGGGCCCAATCTCGAGTCCGCGGCAGCACTTCCAGACCAGGCTCAAGACCCGTCTCCATCTCCGGCTCTAAACCAGGAAGCCGCCACGTCTCCCGCGCGCGCGACAACAGCAGCATCACCTTCACAGCATCGGACGACGAGAACAAGACAGGCACGCCCGGCGGCAAGCACCCCAGCCCAGAAAGAAGAGTCGATTTCCACTGGACGGTCCGCGAGAAAAACAATCGTGAGTAGTCTTTCCTTCCCGCATTCATGGCTATTGCCGTCTCCTTCAATTTGCTAATCCGTGTTTCTTTTCCAGTACTCTGGTTCAGCGATCTGTTGAACCGCACAATCGACGGCGCCCGCCCCTTAGCCGCCAACGGTAACCTCGAGCTGAATATCAACACGCACATCACGGCGAAGCGCAAGAACATCTCCACCCACGTCTTCCGCTACCTCCTCGACAGTTACCGAACGGAAGCGGCGCCTTACTCCGCGCTGACGGGGTTGAAAGCACCCAGTCATTTCGGACGGCCGGATTTCGATGACATTCTGGAGAGGCATTTTGAGGATGTTGTACGGGCTGGCATTACGGAGAAGAAGATTGGGGTTTTTGTGAGTCGCCTTCCCTTCCCGTAATTGAGGATGTTGCAGCATCCATTCCCTTCGTTCGCTAACGTGTTTTTTCTTTCAGTACTGCGGCACGCCCATCGTCGGCGAAATCCTCTCCGATCGCTGCCATTTGCTCACTGCCAAGGCGCGCGACAGGGACTTGAAGATCAAGTACGATTTCATGATGGAGGTGTTTGGTTGAGTTGTTGTTAATGAAAAGTGCATGTAATGTAGATTCACGCATATCTACAGTCCGCTTGCTTACGACTCGGCAACACTATATTCAGCGGGCGTGACGAACCGGAATCGCTGGGATGATTCATTTATTTGGATAGACATACTTTTCTCACATTGTAATTCGATCCTTTCTGGCCATCTATCTGATGTAATACCTACGTCTCGATACAACACGCCGCTTCAACTGCGGGTTTTGTATAATGAACCATACTTACGAGTGAGAGCGAATGCAGGTTACCACCAACCTGGTTGGATGAATCAATTTGGCGTTTTTCCCGAGATGTTGCCAAGGCACGGTACAAGCTTACACAACTTGGAATGTGTTCATCCCGGCGGGGATCTGAGTTCGACGCGATTGGCACATGTATGTATGGTGTCGTCTTTATGGGAAGGTGGTAGATGGGAGGGAAGTCCGGTGATCGGTTGGATAGGTAGATTGGTTCATCGGTCGGATTTGCTATAGACACGCAGATAAGATGTAATAGAAGGACTTGTACACTTTTACAAAATCGGAACAATTTGAAGTAGCAGCAAGTAGCAGTGTGCGAGCAAGTAAAAAGAGACGCTAAAAAGTACAGAGTAGTAGCAGTAATTAGCAAGTGGTAAGTCAAGTCAAACCTCTCCGCTCTCCACCAACCTGGCGGGCGACAAATGGAACCATCCAAACAATCGGGGCAATTCCTTCCTTCCTTCCCATCAAAAATAACACATGATCATCATCGGATAGGCCATCCATCCATCCATCCATCACTCACATCACATCACTGGCCCAGTCAATCAGTCTTCCTCTTGACTAGCCTTCAACACCCTCTGGCAAGCCTCGATATCCCCGACACACTCGTTAAAAGCATCGCTCACAGCCTTGATGACCACATTGCGATTCCACACCTCCCTCGTCACATAAATGGCCTCCATAATGCTCGCGTTAACCTGCTCGAGCTGCTCGACGCTCAGGCCCGACGAGCGCTTGATGAGCTCGTTGTGCAGGCGCTCGACGAACTTCTCTTCAATCACGAGAGTCGGGGTGGGTTCTTCGGGCGGGTCGGTGTCGTTTAGGAGGTTGTGGATGGAAGCGCGGTGAGGAGGCGGAGGACCCATGGCGTTTTGGGAGGATTGGGAGGCAGGTTCGAGCGAGGAGGGGAAGTGCGGTTCCTGGGTGTCGGGGAGCTGGGAGCCACCGCTAGTGGGCTCCAGGGCCGAGAAGTTGGGGTGGTCGCCTCCGCCGCCGCCGCCGTAGTGCACACCGTTGGAGAGTTGGGTGTTGTGCGAGTAAGGGCCGCTGCTTCTGTTGCTGCGATCACTAGTCTTTTGCCCAGAAGTAGTGGTCGAGGCGCTGTTCTGGTATTCGTTCAGCTGCGAGCCGTGGGCCAGCTGCGTGAGTACGCTCTTCTGCGAGCGGTGGCCTTGCGTGTTGTGGTGCTGGCTGAAATTCAGGCTGACATCGTACATCTCCGAATCGTCGTGAGGTTTTGACTGGACTGCCGAGCCGTTGGTCTGATTGGAGGTGCCGTTGGTGTTGCTCCAGTCATTCGAGATCGGGCTCGGACCTGGCAGCCTGCTAGGCGTGACGGGGAAGAGCGACCGAACTCCTGGAATTTCCTGGCCAAGCACGATGGGCCCAGAGCCATCGGTAGTCGTGTGAGAAGCGTGCTGAGGAGGCACGTTTGGCTTGATGATCGGCACTTGCTCTCCTCTCTGCTTCGCTTCTTCGACCTTGCGCTGGCGCTCGCGTTCTCTTGCTTGCTCGCGCTCATACAGAGCCTCGCACTCAGCCACCAGCGCCGGCTGAATTTCTTCAACACCGGCAATGTCGACGTCTACATTCGCGAGCAGCTCATTGGCTTTCAGTGTACGCGGCTGGCTCTCCATCGTCTTGGCATCCTTGGCAAGCTTCTTGACGTCCGCCAGGAAGTCCTTGGGCCTCTTGTAGTAGCCGTTGGAAAGACGCTGTTCAATCACCGTGGTGTTGAGGTTGTAATAGAACTTGCCAGTGGCCGTCTCACGCAAGCCTTGCACACCCTTCTCGTCTTCGTCGATTTCGTACGGACGGAAGAGGGCTTCTTGCTCGCGCTGCTCTTCGCTGAGGTCGCTGGAGAGTACTTTCGGGTCTGTCTCGTCGTAAAGGTACCGGATGATGCTATCGTCGATCGCCGAATGGACAAAGATTCTGTACTTCCTCATTTGATCCATGATGGGCTGGATCGAGGTCTTCAGCTTGTTGAGTGTTTGGCGGTCCTTCCTCCTCTGCGCCTTGATTTGCGCCTGAGTAAGCTCGACAGGCACAGGAGGCGGCGTGGGAGCGACAGGCAAGTCGATCAGCTTTCTTCGTTTGCGCTGTGCCGGGTCCGGGAACTCCTTGGGCGACTTGCGGACCATGCCGATGATCTGCTGGAAGAACTCGTGGCGCTCTTCTTCGCCCGGCCTTGAGAGCTCGTATTGGTTCTTCAATGAGTAGCCAAAGAGATCACGAAGCATCTCAGGATCCGGCTTGTGGGTCTCGTTCAAGAGCTCCATGTAGCCTAGCAAAAGCACAGGCTCACTAGGCTGAATGCTGCGCAGCAGACCAGTGAAAGTCTTGATGGCAGAATCGGACAAGGTGTGGTACCACGTCTCGACATCAGGAATGTAGATGGTGCTAGGCTTGTGGCGCTTGACCTCTTCGAACAGCTGGATAATAGCAGCTTCGGGTGACTAGGTGATCGTTAGCATTGCTCTTCTTTCAATGAGTAACGTGTCAGGAAGCACTTACCCTCGTGGTGTCTGACATCAACACACTCAGACCCATGTTCTGCACATGCAAGCCCTCCAGCTTGCTGAGCACAGCACCTCCCAGGTAGTTCTGGCCCATCCCTTGCAATCCCTTGATAAGGAGGCGAGGCCTGAAGATGCGAGCAGACTCGAACTGCCTCTGCATGTTCTCGCGCTCAAAGCCGTACTCGTCATCACGATCGTCGTACATGGCTTCTTCAAGCGCAGTCGCTTTCCTCTTCCGTGGAATCGCTTTGTCAATCGCAGCAGTGATCTCCTGGAGAGGCTTTCGCAACAGTGGCTCGATGTCCTTCTTCAGCGGGACGGCACCAGATGCCGCCGATCGCTCGCTGGACGGTACAATCTTGTCGACCGAAAGCATGAAGTCCTTGGCCAGAACCTTGATCTGCGAAGGGTCGATGATGAGTTTCTTGTCGCTTGCATAGATCTGAGGGAAAGTGCCCTGGACGGCATTGAGCGCGGCCTCGGTGCACAGAGCGCGAAGGTCAGCACCGCCGTAGCCCTTGGTCTGCTCAGCCAGCTTGTCCTTGAATTCGTCGGCAAGCGGAGGATTCCAGCCCTTGGTGTGGATATCCAGAATCGCCCGTCTGGCTTCTTGGTTTGGAAGCGGGAAGTAGAACTCCCTGTCAAAGCGACCCGGGCGACGAAGAGCCGGGTCAACAGAGTCCGGTCTGTTCGTGGCGCCAATGACAATGACTTGACCTCTGCCGTCCATGCCATCCATAAGGGCGAGGAGGGTAGACACGATGGAGGCGTGGATCTGATCCTGCTTGCTTGATCGGACCGGCGCAAGACCGTCAATCTCGTCGAAGAAGATGATACTGGGCTGGTTCTTCCTGGCTTCCTCGAAGAGCAGTCGGAGTTGCTTCTCGGCCTCACCAACCCACTTGCTCAGCGCATCGGCACCCTTGCGCACGTAGAATGTAACCTTCTTGCCGTGCGAGCCAACACTTGATGCAAGTGCACGAGCGAGCATCGTTTTACCCGTACCCGGCGGACCATGGAAGAGGACACCTCGTGGCGGCGTGACGTGGAATCGCGAGTAGATCTCCGGGTATAGCAACGGCAACATGCACATCTCCTTCAAGCGTTCGATGTGGCCGCCGAGACCACCAACACTGTCGAAGTTGATGTTAGGATCAACGCCGAGAGGATCTGCATCTGCGAGCGCCTGTTTGTCTTTGACTCTGCCCAGGTCGGGAGGTCCACCGCCTGGTCCTGTCAAGGCGCTTTGTGGCTGCATGGGCTTGATGGGTGTCATTCCAGCTGCACCGCCCATGCCTGCCATGGCTCTCTCGTCATCGCTACTGTCGCTGTCGGCGCCACCAGCCATCTCATGCTTGCTAGGACCGCCGAGGACAGGTTTGGGTCCAGAGAAGCCGCCGAAAGGACCAGTAGTCGAAAACAGGCTTCTGTAGCCGTCTTTGTCGGCCCTGGGCTTCCTCGCCTTCGGCGCGGCTGCTTGTTGTGAGCCCAAGAGTTGGTAATCGCCAGCATCCTCCAGCGCAAGATCGTCGTTGTTGTTAACTTCTGCCAAAGTCTTCATGCGGTAATCGACCTTCTCCTTTCGAGCGCGCAGCTGCTTCCTGGCCTCGTATGTGATGTCTGAGGACGGCTTCTTCCGCCTGTTCTCGCGCTTCTTGCGCTTCTCGTCATCTTCGAGATCTGCGGCTTCGTCTGCGATCTCATCAGAATCCAGCGCAGCTTCGGACTCGGAAGACTGGCGCCTCGACTTGCTCCCAGTCTTGGCCTTGTTGCGGCCTGATCGCCTCGTCCTGCTGTCCGACTGAGTTTGGCGCACACTGTCGTCGCCGCTCGATATGGCTACGTCGGCTTCATCCTCGCCCTCGGCGTCAGGCTCGAAGTCACTAATCTCGCCCTCCGGTTTGTTTCTGGGTTTGAGACCGCGTCTAGGTCTCGTAGACGTGGCGGTTTCTTGTGCAGGGGCGGGTGTAGAAGCCTGGCGACGCGCGCGTTGTCTTGTGGTGGTTCTGACAACAGGCGCGTCATCTTCGTCCTCTTGCGACTCCTCCACCACTTGCTCCATCTGAATCTCTTCGTCTTCTTGAGCATCGACGGAAGTGTAGCCTGGTGTCGCCTCGCCTCCGTCTTGTGCTGCAGCTATTTGCAGCTGGGAGATGAGCTGCGCCTGTCCGTGGGGTTGCGACACTTCTTGCGAGAACTCCTGCGACTCTTCCAAGATGGCACTGGGCATGTTGGGCAAGGCCTTACCTCCCCTGGATGGTCGCTTGCTTGCGGTTGGCTCGGGCTCAGGAGTGGCGGTTCCACGGCGTGATCGGAGTCCACGGTTGCCTGATGTAGGCAGCGACTGAAGCGGCGCCTCGTCGGTGTGTGAGATGCGACTGCTCCTGCGAGTACCGAGTCCGCTCGGGACGTTGGGAGTAGAGGCGCGCATGTTTGTACTCTTGCTGCCGGTGCGCGATCTTGTGGAGCGAGCGCCCGTTGTGTGTTCGTCCGCTGGTGGCATCTTCTCGAAATATGTGGGTACCTTCAGCTTGACGACAAGATGTTTTGGTGAAGGGTCGCGCTTCGATCTCTTTACGGGCGAAGCAGTGCTGTCCGGGCTGCCAGCGCTCTCGATATCGTCTTCACTCGGCTCCTCGTACTTGACAGCCTTTTTCGCAACGCTCCTGACTCCTCTGCCGGTCCTCGGGTTGCGCTCGACTTCCTCGACCTCCTCGGGATAACTCTCCTCGGCGTCGCTGCTAGCGGCGCTGTCGATCTCGATGTCGTCTTCCGAGTCGCCGTACCTCTGTCTCTTTGCGCGCTTCTTTGCGGGCGGGCCTTTGGGCTTGCGCGATTTGGGACGCTGCGGGCGCGCAGGGGAGGATTTCTGTTGGCCGTAATCGAGGTCGTCGGAGTCTGACTGGTTGGGATCGAAGTCCTCAATCTTGCGCTTGTATCTACTCATCTGCGCAGACGAGGGTTGGCGGGTGTATGTATGGATGTAGCGATCGGGAGTTCCAGATCGTACAGTCGTATTGGAGTCGAATGCGATGGAAGGCGATGTTGTAAGATCGTTGGATCAGGCGTGTCGCATTCACCAGACAGCGCGTCTCCTTCCCCGGGTAGCAGACACTTCGGTGCAGTGCATCAACGAAGGCGCGGCGCGAAGTAATACAATTGAGCAGAGTGTGTGATACAATAACAAGACAGATGTCCGAAGGACGGCGTATGCAAAAGAAAGGGCGGCAAAAGTGGGAGAGGGCGACGTTGTTTTGGTGTCGGGTGAAGCGGCTCCCGCCAGCTTTGATATTACCTAGCCCGCTAGCGCCGAAATCCCTCCCGAACTTCAAACGCTGGATTCGAGCACCATTCACGCAACGAAAAGACACAATCAATAACAGCACAATAGTAACCATTTTAATTGTTGGAAAACATACTGGAATATAGCTCGCAACTTGACGGATCCGAATGAACACTTTACAGACACATATCGGCCAACTTAGAGACTCATATTGACACTTCTTCAACTTACCCTCTCGTCCATCCTCGCCCTCGACAAATACCTTCCCCATACCTCCGCAATGCGCACATGGCAGAGCTTAACTTTATCTGGACCTCACCTCCTCGTCGGTTCCTGGTAGGGCTGAGCGCGTGGTCGCACGTGACCCCGCTTTCGCCGTGAAGGACTTCGGAAGACTTGGAGTGTTGCTTCGCTTCACTGGTTTTCGAGGCCAACACTCTCTTTCAAATCTGTTGTTGCAACATCACTTCGCAGCTATGAGCGGTTATGTAGTGAGATCGCCGTC
Organism: Cladosporium phlei; assembly: GCA_003614995.1. Lineage (NCBI taxonomy): Eukaryota > Fungi > Ascomycota > Dothideomycetes > Cladosporiales > Cladosporiaceae > Cladosporium > Cladosporium phlei. The sequence continues at coordinate 76,425 of QZFA01000133.1, forward strand.
CTTGTCGGATGGCTCTTGCAAAGAATAACGTGAAAAGAGTTTGTCTACTCCTCCATTCATCTTCAGACACACCAGCAACTCGTCATTATATCCGGCTCACTTATCTCGATGGTCGAGTCTCATCCGGGTCTGCATTCATGTCGAGTGTACCAGCTTTGTTATAACTATCGAGAATCCGCTAAGAAAAATCCAGGGTGGAAGTTGAGGTCGCTTAGGGTCAGGGTTGGTGTTACGAAGCTTCGACTCGGAAATGAGTTCAAGAGCCACACTTGCCAATTCGAAGTCATGGACGAGCGTGTGGCATTCGATAGAGGTCTCGGAAGCTTTTGGCATACGTTTCATCAATGTAGGTGCGATTTCGGGGGTTTATGGTCGACTTCACGGTCAATCTGAACAAACTCACATCGAAACACTCAAATGCTCACGCAAGTCGAACCAAAAGCACGCCACAACCAATTTTTGAGATTAACCTTCTTAGGTAGGCATAGCACGGAAATACAGCTCAAACGGCGATGATATTCAAGAATAACACAAAAGAATAGTACATTTTGTCCATACGTTACACGCTGGCTCACTTGCTCTTCTCTCCCAAGCCAAGCGAGACCAAGCCAGACTACCTACCCTACACTTACACCACCAACCAACCAACGGGAAACAAAAGGGAAGGCGACTCTATCTATCTTCTTCGAAACGCCTCTGGCGTTATGCGATGCGGCAGTAGGTACCGCCCGGAAAATCGTCGAAATAACCCGTCTCCTTTGCAACTCTTCTGAAATGTTTTGAGCACCAGCTCTTCTCTCTCTTTTTCACGCCAGGCGCTGATTTACCTATGCGCTTGACGTTTTGCGTCCAGCCGACACCTGCGCTGTGATGCCTTTCCGCCACGACCAGACGATACAGGGTAAACATGTCATTACTTTACCATTTTATCAATCTGACAAACTTCATTCCTTGGGGTTCGTCGAGTCAGACTTGAGACCGGGCACCCAGCTCTTCAAGCCCTCCTTGGGGACCTTGGTCTTTCCGAATCCGAGATCGAGGTCGAGAATAATCTTGAGAGCGTTGCGGCTCCTCAAGTAAGGAAGAGGAGCAGTGGCTTCTTGCAGACCAGTGATGGGCTCAACGGTACCACGGGGACCGAGCTCCTTCTCCGCAGTCGCGTCGTTGTGAAGAGGGAACATACCCTGCAAGACCTCGTAGCCGGCCAGGGTGAAACCGAACTGTGGCGAAGATCGCAGGATACGAGCGGGACCTCCCTTGAAGAAAGCTTTGAAGCCTTCCTCTTTCAAGACAGTCTTGGCGCAGTGGCGGAGCGAAGTGTATTGTGTGTCGCCCTTGCGGCTCTCGACTTGCAGACGAGTCTTGATCACGTCGAAGGGAGTGGTGAGGTAGGCGGCGGGCATACCGGCGATGGCACCGGCAGTGAGAAGCTGGACAATACCCAGCTTCTTGGTCGGGGACTCGCCAAAGAAGTCCTTCTTCAGGTGGCTGTAGAAGGGGAAGTAAATGGCCGAGAAAGGCATGTCACGCAGCAGACATGCGGATGCACCCTTGTACAGACCAACGAGACCGAGGTGGCGCACGATCCAGAGAGCGGAGCGCTTGGTGACTTGCTCGCCCTCGCGCGCAGCGGCCTTGATAGCCTCACCTTGGACTTGAAGACGAATCTTGACAATCTCGAGGGGGTTTGTGAAGACAACCTGACAACCACCAGCGGTTCCACCAGCCATGATCTCGGCCCAGAGTGGGATGTTGCCGGATTGCTTGTCGGTGAACTTGCCACGCACGAGATCGTTGACAGTAAGCTTGATGGCTTTTTCGGGAGCAACACCAACCAGCTGGGGAAGAACACCAGAGTACAATCCACGGAAACCCTCGTTGCGGATGACCTTTTGGAAGCAGTCCAAGCTGTTCTTGTAAAGCTGCTGACCGACCACGGAGCTACGCTGGTTCTGCATGCGGGTCTTGACCAAGTCGATGGGGTACACCATGAAGGCACCGAAAGCTCCAGCAATGGAACCGAGCATGAAGTGATGCGCTGAAATAAGAACAGACTGCAGGACAGAGCCAGAGGCGGCTACGGCCTTTTGTGAGACGTCTGCGATGACGTTTTCGGGACGGCTGCTCAGACCAGCAGCGACCGCGTGCCAGCTGGCATCGAGCACTCTGGCGAAGTCGGTCATGCTCAGGCGGCCCGAAGGCTGATCGAGAGAGGCGAAGTGGAAGAGAATGTCAACCTCCATTGGTGTGAACAGAGTGAAACGTGTAATGCGCGCCGCCTCGTTAAGGAAGTCGGTCCTGGTGATCCTGTTGTCGGTGGACTTTGCGATGGCGTTCTTAATGACCAGCTCGACCAGATCCATCTCCCGGATAACATTTTGGAAAGCGCGGACGTTAGCGTAGCTGATCCTGCTGCCCGGGCTGATGTTGCACAGGGTAGGAAGGTTTGCGAGCAGGTGGTCGGAGAGCTTGTGCGATGCGGTCTCCCTGATGATGCGGCTGAACTCCTCGGGCTCAATGTATCCGTCCCCGTCCTTGTCAAAGTGGAGGAACGCCTGGCGCACACGCTCGCCTTGCAGCGCGCGCAGCATTTGCGCGAACTGCGGGTATGTCATCGAATGTCTGTTTTTCTTGCCGCCGAGGTAGAGCGATGCCCATGTGCTGTCCCAGTTGAAGGGAATGTTGTCATGCTGGCGGTGACGAGCATATTGTTCCTTGAAAGAGTTGAAGTCGACAAGGCCGGTGTCTTGGTCTGCGAACAGCTGGAAAGCCACGTAGTATTCCGAGTCGGCTTTTGCGAGGAGGTTGTTGAAGACGGACCAGTCGTGGATGTCGATGCGGTCTCTCTTGCGGCGGTCGGCGATGGTGAAGAGGAGGCCGTACTGCTCGCGCTTGATCTTGTGCTGTGTTGCGGTCAGTATGCGCGAAAGTTGTTTGTGAGTCGAGTTGACGAGACGAGACATACGTAATCCTCGCCTTCTGGCGCAATGGCATCGACAAACTCGGACTCGGTCATGTAGTACTCGTCGGAGCCCTCATCCTTCTTTGCGTATTGCAGAAAGTTGTTCCTCGTCTGCGCCGACAGCTGTGGCTCGACCTCTGTGCCGAGCGCCTTCTCTTTCAAGACCTCTGTGACAGTCGCCATGACTGCTAGTCGACTGCACTGCAGCTTTTCTGCGCGTTGGGGAAGTGTGTCGGAGTGAGGTGTGATGGACGTGGGCGCGAGGAAGAAGAATTGACTGGGATAAGAGGTGGCCTTGATGACGCGCCGGCGGTTTGACTTGCAATCGATAAATGTCTCTCTCAGGTCCTCAGAGACGGTGCGGTCACGGCGGTCTGAGAGTTGGTCGGTGTTCACGGTCGGCGCACAGATTGGCCGCTAGGGAGAAACAGGCTCCACAATGTCGGAGGCTCGTGTGGAGAAGGACGAAGACGAGGCGGGATCTTGGACGAGGCCGGATGAATCGCGTGTCTTTGCAGGGAAGGAGGTGGGATGTAAGTGAATGTCGTAGCAAAGAAGGCACGATGGACGCGAATCTGGTGTAGTGGCAGATGAAAAGGCTCCCCTGGAGGCAATTGAAGTTTACACGTCCAAAAAGATTTGATCCGTCCCGACCACATGCTAAAAGACACGCCATTGGTCGCACGCCCCGGCTAAATGCATTTTGATGCCTGGCGAACCGCTACGAGTCGTCCGCCGTACAACGACTCTCGTAGGGCTGAAGACGTTCTCGCCGCATGTGAGATGCTGCGAATAGAGTCAAGTCAAGTCACGACATTCTTGTTTTATTTTCGAGCATCAAAAAACTTGCAATACACCACACGCCCGTCATGTCCTTCGTACGGCCCATGTCGCCCATGGACTTGCTGAGCTTCAACCCCTGCAACCTCGACCACCTCACAGAAACTTACAACATCGGGTTCTACCTCGAGTACTTCACCAAATGGCCATCACTCTGCAAAGTCGTCGAAAGTGAAAATGGCGAAATCGAAGCATACAGTAAGCGAAAGGCATTCCCAATCGCCGAACAAATCATGCAAACATCATACTTACATTCCCCTCCAGTCCTCGGCAAAGTCGAATCATCGCCCTTCCCAGCACCCGTTGAGCCATACGACCCCAGCCTAACAATCTACCGCAAGAAATTCTCAAATTACCTGCCCTGGCACGCCCACATCACATGCTTGACCGTCGCACCGGGCGCACGACGACTAGGTCTCGCCACCAAACTCTCCGAGGCCCTCGAGGTGGCCGGCGACGAGGCTGATGGTTGGTTTGTGGACTTGTTTGTCAGGGTGGAGAATGTGGCTGCTATCAAACTTTACAAGAAGATGGGGTGAGTTGCTGGATAGCTTTACTCGGCCTTGCCAAAATGTTTTACTGACTACCAACATCAGATACTCCGTCTACAGAAGGATAGTAGATTACTACGCCGACGGCGCCGACGCCTTCGACATGCGCAAACCTCTACGACGGGACAAGCAACGCAAGACTGTGCGACCCAATGGCGAGAACATCAAAGTCGACCCTTCAGAGGTTTGGTAAGGAGTGGAGCGGAGATGAGCGGTCTGCGGATTTTAGAAAGTTCCAACAGCTTACTCGGAGTGAAATCCACAGGAGATACTCGACATAGCCCTACGACACATCTCGCAAGAAAATTGATACCTCTACCTCAACGCCCATCAGGAAGGGCCCGGCTGTATTATCCCTCATCAGCGGTGTACAACTTGGAATCCGCAGCGTTGTCTTTGTCTTGTCACACTACGATACGCCACCCGTAGCGCTCGATATACTCGGCACCGATAGAATAATAGCAATGCATAATCTACTCAGGCACCGGCAGGCGTTGTATGCCCAAGTTGGCCCCGGACGCCAATAATGAACGTCAACCCTCTATTTCATGAATTCCGAGAGGATCGTGCAGTCGCACTAGGATGATCGCAAACGCTCAGAGTGCCTTATATCTGTGCAATCAGCAATTTCTTAGAACCTTGCTACACAAATAGCAAACAGCAAACTCCCAGCCCTTTGCTTGCTACCCATGAAAGTTTGCTACAACCTTCCCTCCCGTGCCACCATGCGCTTTCGCAGGTATGAAGGCGATTCCACTGCACCCTTTCTAGAGAATAGTACCAGCCATCATGTGGTTTTGCTTCTTCCGGCCGGTGGAGGAGGAGCAGCGGTGTCAAAGGCGTTCAAGGGCGCGTATCAAGGGGAGCTTGCTGTTGCTCTAGTCAGTGTAAATACATGATTTACGTTTAGTACATCGTAGGATGAAGTAAGGGATGCGTTTTGCTAGAGTTTTTCTAGTTTTAGGCTGTTCTAGAGTGGCGAGGGACCTTTTTGTTTAGGCGGACGTCTTAGAACGTATCATAGGTAGGGAGGGAATGGCAGGATGAAATCTTACTTTTGTTTGTAAGCTACCGTCGTACGATAGAACGAGGCTTGCGTTGTGATCCGAAGTCCGAACAGCCTATTACACAAGCTAGTTGAGTATTTTATTCCTGATAAGAATTATCGTTTTGGTTTTGCTTGTGATCTTAGGTTTCTCTTGTGGGTAGCCAGCAGATGCATCAGAGGTATAGGGGTATAGGTTACAGCAGGTGTTTGCGCTTAGGTAGGCGTGACCCAGTTTGTGGATGCGATGATTTGTTTGCTATTGTGGCTGTGATGTTGAGAAGTGCGATGGGTAGTGCATCATGTGATAGGGAGGAAGGCCTCGCTATTAATTTCATCTCATCAAGAACGGGAACAGCTCCAATCCGGCAAGACGTAAAAATCGTAAAAGTGGTTTCTCGTTGGCAAGCCGTTCATCTTGACTGGCGAAGCCCGCCCATACCACCTCTACAGCCCCCGAGAGAGACGTCTCACACGTGCCAGAGCCGGTGATGTATGTGTTCTCTCAAAGCGTGTATCTCAGCGGTGGCGCAGGTTTTCGAATAGTTGGAGCGATAAGGTACCACCCTAAAACATACTCGGTGCCGGTGAGAAAGGTGGTTCTGAAAGCGTATATCTCAGTGGTGACGGAGCTTCTAGGGTAGTCGGAGCAATAAGGCACCACCTTGAAGCGTGCTCGGTGCCGGTGAGATTTGTGGTTTCGAAAACATGCATCTCAGTGGTGGTGCAGGTTTTACGATCCTCGCAGCGAAAAGGTACCACCTCGAAGGATCGGGGGTACCGCAGAGATACGTGCTGCTGACGATCTCGTTCATCGGGGAGGGAGGGTATGAGTGGAGGGAAGAAATAAATGCTTTTCAACTATCGGACAAATAGATGTGAGCCGCGCAAGTGCACATAGCCCTCGAATGGACAGCTTTCAGAATCGCTAAAGCGCATGAGTCGAAGCGACCGACCAATTCTTCGAAACGTGAATTGCAGAAGGTTGGTCGCAAGTCAGCTTCCGCTGCGATCCACTGTCATCATCGTTGTGCGTATCGTGTTCCTTATCATCCTCGCGGGAAGCGTTAGCCCATGTTCCTCTTTCCGTTGACTTGCGATTGCGATTGCGACTCACAAGTTCTATCCAAGCCGTGTGTTTCGCCGGCCCATGCGCGGGCTCATTCTCCGCCAACTGGTCGCTCCTGATCGACTTGAAGCCCCCGGTCCCTTGGTTGAAGGCTTGGCTGCCGCCTTGTGACATCTTGCGTTGTGTCCTCCAGCGCAGGTAGAAGGGACGGAGCATGGGGATGTTGATGCAGAGGCCAGCGAGCATCAGCTCGATGCTGCACAACATGAAGGTCGTGAGGGAGGTGCCGGTGAGGTTGCCGATGAGGTCGATGACGAATATTTGCCAGAAGCGGACGATGCCGATGATGACGCACCTGCATGCTGTTAGAAGTCGCTCGACGAAGGAGGAAAGGGGGGGTTGGTTGGTTGGCAAGTCGGGGTGGTACGTACGCTGCGCCGAGGGCGAAACACGATATGACCGCGATCTTCTCCGTCTTACGCATCTGCAGATTCCAGACAGATCTGATCGGCAGGATGAAGATGAAGAGGTCGGTGAAGATGTTTGTAATGATGAGCGACTTGAGCACCAGCATTTGGTCGATGCAATGTCCGAGGCGTTCCAGGGACCACTGCTGCTTGATTGGTTTGCAGAGGAAGATGAAGCTGAACGTGAAGGCAATGGCCCACATGATGACCATTGTAGTACCGGCCAAGATCCAGTGACGGAGGTGCACGGAGAAGACTCGTCTGTAGAGGCACAGCTGGCTGAGCTTGAGGCAGGCGAGCGTCCAGAGGTAGATCAAGGTGAACGCGAATGTGATCTGAGAGGTCAGCTGAGTCTCAACCCGTCACTTGCGCGTTTACCCACCTGCATTATGAATGGCATGTTGACGACCAGCCGAGGGTATACATCCAAAGTCGGATCGAAATCGACGCCAACACCGGCCACGAATACTTCGACAAAGTCAGATGAATTGGTCTCATAATGGGTCCAGGCAGTGTCTCTCACCAGCGGCACTCATGCCTATCGTTGGAGAAGAGAGGATCTGCGGCAATTAGCTTTTGTTCGGTGAAACTCAGAGTCTTCAAAGCTTACCAAAGCAACGAGCGACAGAACATCATCTGCTCCGATGCCAGCGCCCCGAATGCGACCCAACCAACGGAAGAAGACAACGATCGCGAAAGCGACCCATAGCACGCTGATGGTTATGAGAGCACTACGGGCCTGGTCCGTCATGGGAATGTACATCATGGCTGCCATGATGGAGAAAACCTGGAGTGAGAAAGGGCTCGTAAAGCACAGAGCGGGAGAGTTTCGCAATTCAGGTCTTTCAAAGAGATGCGGATCGGAGTCTGGTTTTCACCGTGGAGCTCGCCCTCCATGGGAATCCCTTGCGATCTTGAATCATAGCTCACGGGCTGGCCAACGCGAAGCCTGCCTCGCACATCGAGGCATGGTGACCGCTGCCGACAATCATCCTCCTTGCACAGAGCTTCGGGGCGGCAGTAGGGTGCCGAAGCATCGGGAAGGAGTGAGGAGTTGGCGAATTGCGGAGCTCGTTGGTTATATCGCTTAATCCTTTAGGCAAGAATGCGACGATTCTAGTCATGATCGATATTGACAGAGTGTGCTGCCCAGAAAAAGTGGAACCAGATTTGAGACGGGTCTTGTCAATCTTGTGGCCAGGCGCAAAGCATTGGGAGATCGTTCGCCAGCCTTGAAGCACTGGCCAGTGAATATAGTATTATCGTTGCTATACACGGGCATGTTGGATGTCAGTGCCGACGGGCACTCGGTTGCAGATACTTCAGTCTGTAGTTCGCCGGCCGTTAGAAACCGTTGCTGTCAAACAACGCAAGCGTGGAGTCCCGTCTGCCCCGGCCGCACCTCGTGGCCTCGCTTAGGTGACGACGGGGCTTGGTGTGTAGCAAGGATGGCTGCTGGGATGTAGAATGCAAAACGAGTCCTCTGACTAAGGTGTAGTTGGAAGAAACTAGCGGCAACGTGCGGCCCGCCTTTTCCCCGGTCGCACAAACACGTGCAAGTCCACTTTTACCCGCTCGATTCACTTACACTCCACTTCTATTCGCTCTGAGCTCGGATGAAAGACCCTCCTCCGGCAAAGAACGCGATCCTCGATCACGTGTTGGCCAGGACCCTCGCATATTGCGTCTGCACGCTACTCCGTGGCATTGCTTAGGCGAATCCTTCCAACTACCGGACTCCTCACCACTTGGTACTACGGCAGTGCTATCCTCACACTACTCCTGCGCCGGATATGCCACATGCGTCTTCGGTCATCCGTTGGGACAGGCATAGCTTGCCAATCTTGCTGCCCTGATTCTCCATTTTCTTCGCCCTCGCCTTCCTATCACAAGCCGGCGATTGTCTCTTTGCTCATGCTCGAGTCAAGGAACTGCTTCACCACGGGTAAATTGTTAACGTATATGTAGGTGGCTCCATGAGGCTCTTGCCTCTCCCTTGCCTTTACCTTTTCGCGTTGTCTTGCCCTGTCGATACTACCGTTGTCGACAGTAGTGAATCATCGCTACTACTACTGAAACATGGCCATGGGTGATCTCTCCATGCTGAAAGGCGTTGCCTACCTTGTCATCGCCTGGCTAGCTTACCGGGTTGGCATTGCGTTATACAACATCTCTCCATACCACCCATTGGCTCGCTTCCCTGGTCCCAGAATCGCCGCTGCTTCGTACCTGTACGAGGCGTACTACGACTGGTGGCGTGTCGGTCGTTATGGAAAAGTGATCGCCCGCATGCACGAGACCTATGGTACGTTTGGCTTAAATCGCGTCCACCAGAACCTTACTGCATATCGCATTTGCACGTGCGAAGGATCACTACATCCCGCATATGCACACACGAAGATACACGTAATCTGATCACCATCCAGGACCCGTTGTGAGAATCAACCCCGACGAACTGCACTGCTCCGACCCTCACTTCACCGACGAGATCTACGCCGGCCCAGGCCGCATCCGCGACAAATGGCAACATCAACTCAACACCGGTGGTGCAGGACCCGTTTCCGTTACCGGCTTCTCGACCGTCAACCATGACCTGCACCGGTCTCGCAAGGGCGCGCTGTCCAAGTTCTTCTCCCGCCAGCAAATGCTCAAACTCGAAGGCGAGGTGGACCAGTTCGCGCACATGACGATCGACAAGATGCTTCGTTGGGCTGGCAAGGAGGCCTTCGACGTGAAAGACGCTTTCAACTGCTTCACCGCCGATGTCATCTCGCAGTACGCTTTCGGCGAGCCCATGGGATTCCTCGCTCAGGAAAGTTGGGAGGACAACTTCGCCACTTGGGTCAAGTCCTTCTTCCGCAGCGCTTACATGATGAGACACAACGCCCTGGCCCGCAAGGCTGCCGACTACATGCCGATGTTGGCCGAGTACATGGGCGAGGACATCAAGAATGTCATGAACGTCATGAACGTCACCATCCCGGGTTACATCCAGAACGCTCTGGACCACCCTGAGAACGGAAGGGTGTTTGCGGATCTGATGGAGTCCAAGAGTCTTCCTGAGGAGGAGAAGTCCATGTACCGTCTTTCGGGCGAGGGCTTCAACTTCCTGCTTGCAGGCACCGAGACGACTGCTGTGAGTCGCCCATCTCCCTGTCAAAACTGGCATCGCCCTCAATACTAATTTTCCAACCAGGCCACACTAACCGTCATCACATACTGGCTCCTCGCGAAACCAGAACTCCAGGTCCGCCTCATGCAAGACCTCTCCGACGTCAATCCCTCGAACCTCTCCTGGGTCGAGCTTGAGCGCAAGCCCTTCCTCTGGGCCATCATCCACGAGTCCCTGCGCATGATGCCCGGCGTCTCGCACCGCAGTGCCCGCATCGCCCGCGAAGAAGACCTCGTCTACAAGAGCCAAGACGGCGCGACCGAGTTCGTGATCCCCCGCGGAACCCCGGTCGGCATGACTTCGATGATCAACCACTGGAACGAGGAGTTCTTCCCAGACCCGAACGAGTTCTTGCCGGAGAGGTGGTTGTTGGAGGATGGGAAGCCGAATTACAAGCTGCAGAAGACGTTGTTGGCGTTTGGTAAGGGTGGGAGGAGTTGTATTGGTGAGAAGTAAGTGGTGTTCCCTCTCTTGTTGATGGATTTGTGGCTGGATTTGTGCTGACTTGTTCTTTTTTTTCCAGCTTGGCGTACTGTGAGGTCTACCTCATGGCCGCGTTGGTCGCTCTGCAGATCATCCCTCGGGCGAAGCTTGTCGACACTACCATCGAGGATCTTACTTACGACCACGACTTGATTGTGCTGCAGACGAAGAAGGGCTCTATCTCAGTCAAGATCCAGATCGACTGAATCGGGTGGACGGCTCATTTGATGGATGGATGTACATAGCTTGGAAAAGATGGTGATAGACATCAGAATGAGGATGAGGAATGAAATCATCGGCTGTACAAAACTCGGGTTCTTTGCGCTGATGATCTGCTGCTGTTCGGGTGTTGCGGACGGAGTGGAACGATTATGCGAACATCTATCTCTGGAACACGAAACCCTACCAAACTCAGCCAATCCAAAATCCAAGCTGCGCTTCTCCTTGCATTGATTGTCTATTACTGCACATTCAGAACGAGAATGCAAGAGCTCCTATTGGCCGATGGTATGTAGCGGGGTATGTAAATAACCGAAGAAGCCCCCCCCCCCAATACATACCAGCGCGCTGGCCTCCCACAACTCCTCCTTCTCTCTCTCACGGGACCTGGTCACTGTGATTTTTTCTTCTTTTTTTTTCGCGCTGTCAATTCGATACATGTCAGATGCCTAATTAGCATGTCCATCGTAACCGCAAAATTGTCAATACAGTCTGTACGGAGCCGTTAATTCGGAATATCCAACAGCCCTGTTAAAACGGCACTATCGTTCATGATGCCTACATCAGACTCGCGCGCATGTTCGGAATCGCGCTCGGCCCGGGATGCGCATACAGACTCGAAGCAGGCGCGGGTTGACGTGACGTGGGTGTGCTCGCTCTTTCCTGATGATGAACAGCTCCGCACCGCCATCTCATCCTCCGACCTCCGACCACATGCACCCGACATGCCACACAACCCTCTAGCTACAACTGCCGGAAATTAACCATGGCTTCGCAACGAGGTTCCGGGCAGCAGCCACTGGATCAGCAATCGTCAGGTTCAGAGCAGCCGCAATCCGATCAGCCAGGTTCCGGGCAGCAGCATTCAGGCCGACAGAAGTCCAAGAAGCAGCCTTCCGGTCACGTAAACACGAAGAAGGGCCATCACAAGAATCACGGACGGCAGGAGACTCAAGCTCAGTTCAACTACCGACAATCAGAACAACGAAAGAAGCGTACAGCTGGAAGGCCTACACCCGCTCCTACGCCTCCTCAGCCGAATAATCGAAAAGCACGTAAACTCGCGGCCCGCAAGGCTGCAGAAGATGCTGCCCAAGCTCATTCCAAGCATGTTGACCACGAGCAGTCAAAGCCTCTTGAACACCAGCCTCTTGAACACGAGCAGTCCACGACGCAAGCCCCCGAGC
>QZFA01000134.1:0-87703 GCA_003614995.1 Cladosporium phlei
GTGGACGATACGCAGAAGCTGACCCTTGCGATGTTTTTTACTGTTTCGTTTGGGGTCTCGCCGCGTATTTGTTTGTCTGTTGGGGGGGCGGTTAAACCTAGTCCACTTGCGGCGGCTTTAAAAAAAAAAAAAAAAGACCTGCATCGCCTTCTCCCAAGCGAGCTATGCTCAGTATGCCCGGTATTCGACACAAGCCACGATGGCGGTCGATTCCTTGGTTTTCTTTGCATTTCCCGTCAATGTATAGTAGAGCATGTACCATCAAAATGACAATATACCGACCGATACCTGCCATCGACCATTTTGCTTCACGGAGTCTCTTTCGTTCTTTGCTAACCGCCCCCTCCCCGTTTTGTAACTTTGTCGCGAAGTAAAGTTCGTAATGTACATGCAATGTATATACAAATATATCAGTACAAACAAGGGAGCACAGTCCCGATGCCGACTCCCATAGCTAGTGTTCGACCAATTGAGCGACGATCGCCCAGCTATGAATACCCAGTCTCGTTCTTCCTGACTGGTCGGATTTGTGACCGCCAGCTTCCAGCATGTAGCGAGTTTCTAGAAGTTAGGATACCTCTCGGCCGCGGCTGATGTCTGCGAAGCGCACAGTCGTGCCAGTCTGTCGGCGTCCAAGTCTGTGTCAGGCAGGGTTCTTGCAGGTCGCGCACATGATAGCAGCTCGATTTCCCATGCTTTGCCATGCATGCCGTGAGAGGGCCAATGGGCTTGACGGCCGGTTACTGAGGGCTCCAGCAAAGTTCTTGAACTGTACTTGTTCCGCAGAGAACAAACACGGTGTGGAACTCGCTCGGTGTTCCGCTTGCGCTCTACTAAGCTCGTCATCTCGAACCCTTCCGTTCAAGACATCGCTCCGCTCACTCCATGCCGTCCATCAACTCGACCTTGTCGAGCACCATTCCCCTCCGACCGACCCACTCCCGCAGATCCTCCCAGTCCACACCTTCCTCCTCGCCTCTCTTCTCCATGCTCTTGAAACCCCACGCGCCAGCGACGCGGTCCACAGCCGCGCGCTCGGGCTCCCTAACCCAACGCTCCCAGAGCGGCACGCCCTGTGCCCACGTCACGCGGTCCATCTGGTCGTTTGCTGTTGTGATGGCGACGTAGCCGGTCATGGAGACGGCGCTGACGTACGTCATGATACCCGCGAAAGCCATCCAGGTTGCTTGCTGCTGGTCGAGCATAGGCTGCCATGCGCCGAAAATGCTGGCGACGCTGTAGGCTGCGAGAGGAGCAAGAGCAAGACCGCCGATGGGCACGAGTGCCTGGCGGAGGACTTTGGCTTTGCGGAAGGATGGCGTGCAGAAGGAGGTCTCGATGATGTCTGTCGCGAGTGGGAGGTCGTGGGCGGTGATTGCGACGGAGAGGGCGGCGTTTGCTGTGTTCGGGTCGATGGCGGTGTTCATCTTGTCTGGCGTGGCGGGGGAGAAGGAGACGGTAGAGTCGGAGGAAGCGATGGGGATGGGCTTGTTGGCGTACAGGGAGAAGACGTCCGGGAAGCTCGAGGGTTGGTGGAGGAGGGTCTGCAGTTCGGTGTAGGACTTGAGGATGGCCGGGGTGATGAAGATGTTGGGGTGGCGCATTGTTTCCTCGGCTTTTTGGCTGATGAGGGTGAGGAGGGCTGCCTTGGTGACGGAGGATGGGGCTTGTCGTGCGTTGACGGAGCCCAGGAGGGCTGAGGTTGCGGTGTCGGCGTGTTTGGAGTGTTGGTTGTGCGAGGTGGCATTGATCGTTTTGGCGTCGACGAGCGATTTTGCTAGAGAGTCGAGCTGCTCGAGGACATATAGTACGCGCTGCTCAGGCGGTGTAGGGCCGTCTTGGGGCTTCAGTACGCTCGCGGCCAGTTCCTGTACGCGCTTGTGGATGGCATTGAGGTCCGAGGGCGAGGGAGTGGTAGCCTTGGGGCTGGTGAGTGCTGCGTATTGCCGTGTCCATTGCCTTTGCGATGTCTGTGTCGTCTTGCGGGCTTGGTATAATGAAGGTGTCGTCCTGGTGCTGATTTGTCGCTGGGCGTATGTCTGCGCGATGGGTGCCAGCAGCCGCCATTGATTGCTCTTACTCGTCCTCTGCGCACTCCTTAGCGCACCCAGGCAATCGCTGCAGCTTGCCGCTCGTTTGATGTCCATCTTGTCAAAGTCTTGTCACGTGAAATGTATGTTTCCCTCACAAGCCCAGATGTAAGTGAACATAGTGAACATTGGTCGGAGGGTGCCTTGGTGGGTCCGCCGCGCAATAAAGTGATAAAGTGCCGATTGCCGACTGCGCCATGTGGCTAAGGACTTGACTCTTAGGCAGTGACGAAAGGCCATTTAGAACAACAGCTGGATCACTTCCACCACCTTTGACTTCCTACCTATACACACACTCACAAACACAACTTCTAGCCACACCCACTCTGCCGACCTTACAATCATTACTGCCGTCAATCACGCCATACAAGACAACCCTTAATTGGGCCGGGACGCACTCCTAGAAGCACGCGACAACACATACACAACCGGCGATATGCCTCCACCACCACCACCTCCGCCTCCTCCACCTCCCATGCATGGCGGTGCTGGCGGTAAGACGAACTGCTCCCAAGTTGCATGAGAAAATTCGCTCATTAATGTCCAGGACCTCCTCCTCCACCTCCCCCTCCTCCCGGAGGCTTACCAACTAGACCAGCCGCCAAGGAAGTCAAGGGAAGAGTACGTCAAAACACCAATTGTTGCGCCTCGTCTTCGCAATCGCCTTAGCACCATACTAACGTCATCCCAGGGCGCACTTCTCAGCGACATCAGCAAGGGTGCCAAATTGAAGAAAGTCACAGTAGTCAACGACCGCTCAGCGCCAATCGTAAGCAGCAAACCCACAAACGATGCAGGACCGCCAATGGGAGGCGCGCCTCCAGTGCCAGGTCTTAGGCCACCTGCGCCGAATAGAGCGCGGAGCAATAGCGATCAGGGACAGGTAGGCGGCGGAATGGAACCTGCCGCACCACAACTAGGAGGTCTATTCGCAGGAGGAATGCCTAAGCTGAGGAAATCGGGCGGAGTCAAGACTGGAGCATACGACTCGGATCCGGAACCTACATCGCGAAGTGTGTCGACACCACCTCATCGAGCCGCTGCACCACCCTTGCCCTCAGCCGCTGCTCCAAGACCGCCTGGAGCTCCGCCGCTCCCACCTGGAGCAGCACCTCCACTACCTGGCGGTGTTGCTGCTTTAAAGAAAACACCGCTCCGTCCAATGTCTCAAACATCGCTTTCCAACCCCGAAATCGCAATCTCCAAGCCTCGACCTCCGCCTCCAATTGGCAAAAAGCCACCCATGCCACCGCCAGCCTCAAGGAAACCTACATCTGCTCTAGCAGGCGCTCCACCAGCACCACCTCCTCCGCCTCCACCATCAAACATCAGCACACCTTCTCCGACTCCCTCGGCACCGCCACCACCTCCACCTCCTGGACTCGCTCCACGACCTCCCGCAGCACCAAGAAGTTCTGCGCCTTCAATCCCACATGCGCCGCCTCCACCAAGTCCCCGTACGAATGGCGCATCGAGTCCTGCTCTACCACCCCCTCGGCCTCCCCAAGCTTCTCCACCGGCGAGTCCCGCGCCTCCGCCTCCACCACCTCCGCCTTCAGCGCCTCCTTCTCGTCCCTCAATGGCAGCCCCAGCTCCAGCTCCGCCTCCACCACCCCCGCCCTCACAACGAAACACATACGCGCCCCCGCCTCCACCCGCACCGCCAGTCGCAGCATCCAGATCGACAACCTCGATCCCCACAGCAGGCGGACACTCTCTCGGATCCGGCGCCCTGCAACCCATGGACGCCTCATCATATACCCTGACGAACGGCGGTTCCTCTGGTCTCTCGCGCGGCGCCAGCCAACCCGGAGGCGGCAACGGACCCCGCTTCACAGTCCAAGACAGCAGATTCAAATTCCAACCCGACGAATCGCTACCCATGCCAAGGCAGTTCACGGGCGTGCCGAAGAGGTATAGGGCTGGAAGGGGAAGCAGTGTGCCGTTGGATTTGAGCGCTTATGATCTATGAGGTCGAGACATGTAGTGAGTGGGGACTATCAAAAGGGAAGGGAAGAGAGCAGGGGATGGAAGAGCAAGAGGAATAGATCCTGCCGATGCGGCAGAATGCTACCCTGCCCTCTGAAACACGCGTAAGAAGAGAACGGGAACAGTTGAAAACAAAGCCAGCCGCTCGAGAAGCCGTCCCTACCTATCGATAACCTAAGCATGTATACAGATACCACTACATCAGCAATCCCAAAATCAGTCCTACCACATCTTAAAAAGCTCACACCATTCTGCCCGCGCAGCCTTCAAAACGAAGCCTACAGGTGTCTGGATACCTAGAAAACGATTCCCGCGCTTTTGATCATTCTGGAACTGAACTTGGTTTTTTTTTTGTTTTGGTTGCGCTCGGATTGGTCTTGATTGATCGTTTCTCATCAAAATGGGAATTCGAATCCGAAATTCCCGATTCCATGGCTACTGGTATACTGTAACGTCAATCGGACAGGATCAAATAGAAAGTTGCAAGGTTTCGTCGGTGAGCGGTTTTCTTTGTTGATGAATTGGGTGGGGGTCCAAGATGAAGGTACCTCTCAAAAAAGTCGTCCTAGTTCTTTTTTTTTATTTTAATTAATACGTGTTGTGAAAATTGGAAGGGGGAAAAAAACAATGTGATTTTCTTTTTTTCTTTTTTTTTCTTTTCCAAAACTGCTTTGGTTTTGGTTTTGGTTTTTGTTGGTTTTTGTTGTTTGATTCGGCGAATTCATAAAGCTCGTTTTGCTAAAAACCTTCAATCGAGAGAAGTCGGGGTATATATATACGTGAATGAGAGATGTGGGAGGGAGTCTTTCTCCTCCTCCTCCTCCTCCTCCTCCTCCTCCTTCTTCTTCTTCTTCTTCTCTGTCTACCTACGAGTAGATGGGGTAGAGAGGAGAAAAGGGGAAGGAAGAAAAGAAGCAAGATTGAAGAAAGGAAAGGAAGGAAGGAAAAGGAGGAAACAGAATTGTTGCGGGAATTGGGAGATTGTGGATCAACGCTCCTTCTCAATCGTCCCTTGCCGTCATCGTCTCAATCGACGAGAGCGTCTCGGAGGTATTGACATTGCCGGCCTGACAAACCGAGTGGGTGCGGTGGATAGGTTTACTCGTCTCCTTCGCTTCCGTTCGTCGGTTCGCAGTAATTTACTCTGGTCACAGCGGTAATCGACACTCCCTCCTCTGTTGGTCTGAAGTTCTCCCGAAAACCAGATGTCGGCAACGCCGTCGAGATAGGTTTTCACGCGGCCGGCCTCTCTCAAGTGAGGGTGGGGGCCCATGAAGCGACAAGCGAGTAGAGGCAGGCTCGCGCATCCGGCCGTTGGATGTTGAGGGAAAAACCGGAGGTCCTGGGGTCTCGTATTCTCCCCTGTGTGTACGGGTTGGCAAATGACGGCAAGTACAGAGCAGCTTCGCAACGTTCCAGGAAAGATCTCGTCGATGTCGTACGGCAGCCGTGAGCGCGAAAGGACGTGGACGGGCCTTGCTGACAGTCAATAACAAGCTGCGCGCCGAGACGGACGTGGCTGCCCAGGGTGGTAGATACAGTCGAGGGCTCCGGAAGCGATCGTGGTCGGACCTGACATGGTGGTGTCTACCTGCGGGCGATACTCCGTTCTAGTATGGCCAGTCGACATCGGTGCGACACGTGTATCCTTGACAGAACCTTTGCTGACGTTTGGGTCGAGGAAGATCGCAATGAGTGCGTTACTGAGGCGAATGTAGGTCAATCGTTGCTAGTGATGTGGAAGTTTGTCATGTTGATGTATTTGTGTGTCTTGATTGACGGACATGGTGCTCAGGATTTCGGACGGCGGTCGGGTGGGATCGCGGCTTTCGGGGCTTCCAGGGGAGCAACATGAACCGGTGCAGTCCGACGGAACGACTGTGAGCGGCGTCAGTGTGTTGGAAGTTCCCCTGAGCTTGCTGTGATACACCCGTTGATGCGATGTCTTTCCAATTTTTCCAGCTCGTATGATGACCTGGGCTCGTCGCGGTCCACTATAGAGAGTTGTTCCTTCGCCAAAACTCACGTGTCTGATCGAGGTCGGATGCCGTGAATTGTTGCGGGTTGTTGTTGAAGAAGTACGGATTGCAATCCGCCTCCCAGCTACCATCGGATTGAGTAATAGACTGCGAAGATTCGGGCGCGGACCAGTGAAGTGCGTCGGGCGGGCTTGTTGATGACGGTTGATTGCTTGCGTTGCTCGGCTTGCGATCATTTCCTCTGCAAAAACATTAGTCATTATTCATCATGCAGTAGGCGAGCAAGGCAGTCACCTTCCCAGATCTCCTAACTGTGCAGAACCCGACTGCATACTGCTTGCGGAATCCCGCTCGACAGGAGGAGATGGGTCTACGCGAAGAGCTGCGACAAGATCCTCGAGCGGTTCACCAAGGCGTAGCCTCGCAAGCAGCATCGTGGAAACATCGTCGCTGCCATAGCGCATAGCGTCGACGAGCGTATCAAGGTCCTCTGAGCGTCCAGTCGCCTCTTGCAACTTTCGCTTGAGGTCCGCGGTCCTGGTCAACCCATCACCTATGTCCCAGGAACATTCCAGATTGCGGTCGCTGCAGAAGCGACACACAGGACGTTGGCCTGAGCATTTGGTCTTCCGCTTCTGGCACTGGACGCAGGCGCTTTTGACCGGCTCTGCCTTCTTGCGAGTCCGGCCGGTCTGATCGGAGCTGGCGTCGCTTTCGGCGCCATCTGTTGTGAGCTTGGAAGGGCGCCGTCTCCCAGGTTCCTGGGCTTCGTCCGACTTCTGGTTGTCTGGATCGCGGTCAGGCGGCAGCCACTTACTCAAAGGTTGAGTGCCTGCTCCACCAGTAGACATGTTCCCGTGTTGGCGTTTGTTGGACATTCTGTGTTGCGGTGAAATGTTTCATGTAGCCGTTGAGGCGAGTCAAGTTCCAGGATGCAAAGGCGCCGAGGGCGTCGGTGCGAGCTCCTACGATCGGGTTTGCCGCTTAAGAGAATCGACTCGTTGCACGCAGATTGTTCCAGATTGTTTTGCTTGGTCTGAGCGTGGTTGGACGCAAGTTGCGATCGAGTCGAGAGCGCAGAGCATAGCCGTGTTGGCGAGATCTAGAAGATGGGCCGGCTGGGTGTAGTCACGTCTATGGTGGCAAAGAAGGTAGCGAAGGAGATAACAAGACCTTCGAAGACCCTGTGCTCAGCTCCACCTCAGGTGGGCAAGCTGACAAGGTATGTCGGGTGGTGCCTCGAAGCGTGCCGCTGGGTGGGGCTCAAAGGCGCAAGGCGCATTTTTGTTGGTGCAGAAGGGTGCATAGGTGCGTGGGTGCCTACTTTTGGTGGGCATCGGAACACGACTCCGACTCCGACAGCTGTCGCCCTAAGGGTGCGTTGAAGCGGGGGCGTCTTGTTACTCGTCGACCGAGCCGATCACAAACCCTGAAAGGATTGGCTTTGGTGCCCTGCGTTTCCATCGGTTTGCACTACTACGGCACGGTATTACTCGAAAGTATTACTCGACGTCAATGGGCAACGCAACGCGTGCCCTGCCCACGCCACACGCGAGGCCGGAAGATATTCACGGTGACATCGCAGAGATTGAGTCGTCCAGTTGCATCGGATTGCATAATCGTCCTTTGCTTGCGGTTGCTGGCAGATCGGTGGCATGGCTGCTCATCGATTTCAGCACAGGGTGCCTCGCGAGCTCCAATGGCAGCCGACCCGCAGTCGGGTGTTGCGAATCTTTCGTAGTTTGCGTGGCACAAACGGTATAATCGCTTAGGCGCCGGTTCGCCCCATGCCAGTGCTAGGGGCGAAGAGGTTCTAGCCTCGCACTTCTGATGCCATGTGCTGCGTGGGTGTGTAACCTGACTGTGCCAGGTGTGAGGCAAATAGAAGTGATGTGACAGTTGCCCGCGTAACAGCATAGCAGGCCGGCACTGAGTCCGAAGCGAACAACCTTTCACCGGAATGAACTCCATCTCTGGCTGGAAAGAACCGAGCTCTCGAGCTATTGTTCAGCTCGCCTGTCGCCATCGGAACATGGAATCGGCGCCTAGTTCTCTTATTGGTGTTGCGGTGTTTGAAGAGAGCGGCGTATTCCGCACGTGCAGGCACCGGGTTCGTATGACTGTTTTTCCACATGCATCTCAGAACATCGTAGGGCGTTCTGGGACAAACCGGCAGGCGAATGTCACGACGCAACATACTTTGTGTGCGGCCTGACCGGTCGGCAGTTGCAAAGTTCGATTAGCACATTCCGATGTATGAGTTATAGCCTTCTAGGTTTCCCTCGTTTCTTTGGACCCTGTCTTACCTGCATAATTTCTTTGTGCTTTGTGCTTGCACGGCTTGTTAGTCTAGGCCGTGGGTGTGAAGCCCGGAGATGGACATGGCCTGAGTGGAGTGGGTGGGACAGCCTTGTCTGTGTAACGCGGTCGGTGCGCGTCATGGCAGCAGATGGTTAGTACGAATAGTACATATCAACAAGCGGTTCGCGTCGTCGTCTAAACCCTTGGCTGGAAGCCCTACTAATGTCATGGCCAGAGCCGCCACGCATAGAAAGGCGTGTTTCCAGTACTGACATGGCTGCAGGCTACTGAAGTCTCCAAGCAATAATGCCGCAGCGCATAGGTGGTGGTTGGCATGACGTGGGTGGGAGACCAGGTTCTGAAGAGTCGCCTGCTGGCCTGCTGGCCTGCTGCTGCCCAGGCATCACCTCATCATCATACATGTAGGAACACCGCATGTGTCGACTGGCATGTTGGAATCGAATTTTGCGTACAAGACACGCTCGTGGTAGGATCGTGTTTTTTTCAGGGTCGAGCTGGAGCACAAAGTCAATCCCGTTCGGCCGCCGGTTTGGTGAAAGTGGTAGCGCCCCGATACCGAGCGGTAGCAACCTTCCGCCGTCGGCGACCGGCCTAACAGACGGCATGCCGAACCCTGTGCGAACGCGCATATCATTTCCAGCCACAAGCTTCCAGACCACCATTTCCCAGACGCACCATCAGCCTGCATCATCTATCGAACGAATGCCGTTGAGAAGCTCGTCTTATGCACAGCGATACCGAATTGAAAGCATCCATGGCCGCCTAGGCTATCGCAAAAAGATACCATGCGCAAGGCCAGTTCTGGTCAAACCTAGGTTCGAAGATCAACAAAACAGACAGCTATCAGCTCCGGTGGCGAACCTGTCAAGAACGCATGTCAATTTTCTCGAAACTCCAGGAACGCATGGAATCGGCGATCGCGTACTTGTCAATCGGCTACTTCGGTACGTATAAGTACAAGTACACCGAAGGGCGGAGTCCTCGTTACCCGGACTCTAGCACACATGGAGAAGATTCCTTTGGCGATCAAACACCATTAACTTCCAGGGTCGTGGAGATCTTTCGGTGGAGGGCACGATTTGCATGTGAGATTGACAGGAGGCAGCGTTTACCTGTTTTGTATTAATCGCCATATTTGACAGCGTTGCTTTTCTTGCAAGGACGTCCAAGGGTTACACGTGCTCAGTGGTCGATATGATATTGGCTGAAGCACATGCGTGTACGTAGGCCCGGAAACAACTCGTTGAACTGACTTGATATTGGTTGGTCAAGTCAACAGAAGAATAACATATCA
This sequence comes from Cladosporium phlei, assembly GCA_003614995.1. NCBI lineage: Eukaryota > Fungi > Ascomycota > Dothideomycetes > Cladosporiales > Cladosporiaceae > Cladosporium > Cladosporium phlei. Next base: position 9,675 of record QZFA01000134.1, read on the forward strand.
GCAAGAAATATCGGCCGATTGAAGGGAATAATCGACTAATTCTCGGATTGAATGTTACTGTATTGTCAACCTACCCGGTTATCGATTCAATCAATGCTTGGAATGGCCGCCTCTCAGCCGACTTTTTGGTTGATTCTGCGTGATTTTCTTCAACTCAACTAATGCTAACAGCCAGAACCAAAGGAGGTATTCGCAAAAGGCCATCCACATCTTGCCACTCCACTGATGACAGCCTAGCACAGATTCGCAGTGCCAGAAGGACCCAACCGCACCTCGACCGTTCAACCACTAGAGACAACCCAGATGGGACTCCACCAGAATGGCCACTGAGATAGCCTGTCCGGAACGTACTCTCATGGCACGTCTCTTGCAGCCAGCAACCTGAGACTGACCCTTTCCAAATACTGTAAAATAATTTTTGCAATCCAATCAAGTCGAGTGCAGCAGCCTGATCTCACTATCCAAAATCAAATTGCACCTCCATGCATCACTCGTTGACCACGATGAACACATAGGCAGCGCCCCTCGTCAACCCCATCTCCTCGCCCTTCCAGTTCTTCAACGGCGCCACCTTCTTGCCCAAACGCCCCGACTTCCTAACCCTCGACTTAGGAATCTCCTGCTCCACCACGACCCTCAGCGAAGCAGTAGCGGTGGAGTCCACAAACTCCCTCGGAGCCTCCGACCCATCAACCTTGACATACAGTCCGCGAGACACCGACGGAACAACATCGACGAGACACTCTGCATCCCGCACCATGCGCGCCTTCACTTTCCCGGCCCTTGCACACAATGCTTGGCGCTCCATTCTATCCTGCCAGTCCCGGCGCTGCGCGCGGACAGACTCGAAGCGTGCGTTGGGGGTGAGGTTGTGCTGTTTGGATTTTTGGGATAAGAAGGATGCGGCGTTGCGCTGGGTTTTGAGGGTTGATGGACTGGTGGTGGTGGGAGATGATGTTTTGTTGTCGGCGTCTTGCGAGGTGGCATCTGGGCTGTTGGTTTCTGAGGAGATTGCGGGAGTGACGCTGACGGAGTGGCGAGCGTTTTGGCGCGGTGAGATCTTGAACAAGGTGTTGGGGTTTGTTGGTTCGTTTTCGACTTCGGCTTCGTCGGGTTCTGAGGTGAGGTCGAGAGGGTTGTCTTTGTTTCCGGCTTCGGGTTCCGGTTCCGGTTCTGGACGGGGCTTGTCTGTGTGGAATGTCAGTCATCGTTGCAACAAGTGCCGGCTGTGCCCTCCGATGCTCGACAATGAAATATCTTACACTTCGGCTTCTTGATCACACCACGCGACCCCGAGCTCGGTCCACTGATCGCTCCTCTACGCTTGTTGGACGGTGTCTCGTTGATCTTTCCGCCACTCTCTCCCTCTTCGTCGTCGTCTTCCGAGCCCTCGCAGACATCGAAAGCATACGACTCGGTCCTGTCTTGCTCAAATTGTGAGATGCCGTAGATGTCTTCGTGGTGCGTGGCTCCGGCCGTAGGCTCCATGAAACCTCGAGACGCGGACTGCTTCTGTTGGTGGTGCTTGAGTTTCCTGGCGGGTCTGAACATGTTGATGTCGATATTGGTGTCGATGTCGATGTTGTGGGTTGGGTTCGGCGTGGTAGATGGTGAGTTGTTGGTGTTTGAACGAAGGATGTGGGAAGTTTGAGTGTGGTGTTGAAGGATGAGATGCGGCTGAAGTTAAGTGATGACACGCGAGGTGTTGTTGCCTTGTGACAAGGCACTCACGAGTGGACTGCACTCACATGTGTGATTGAGTTCGCCATCGATGGGACGTGAAGGGGTGGCATGTGAATTGTTAATATTGTGAGAACATACCTTGTGCTCGTGAAGGAAACACGTGCTTTCAAAAGACGAACAGCATGTGATATGTCGTCTGGGATCAGTAAATAACAGTGAGTCCAATTAGATGACTAAAAGTTCAAGCGGAAAGAGAAATTTGATATCCAACAAAGATCACACACATACTGACCTAATCTCGCATCCACCCTCCACGCCAACCTCACATCTTCGGCTTCCCGCTATTCTTGCTCGTCCCCAGCGCTCCCCTATCATCAGCAGTCGGCTCAGTATCCGAAGTCTCAGCCTTCAAGCTAACAGGATCCCCCAGCATGGTCGGGTTGGTCTTGAGCTTCTCCTCGGCCCTCTGCTTGAGAGTCTTTCCATCGCCGCTTGCTTTGTTATCGTTTAGGGCTCCAGTGTCGTCGGGAGTGGGTCTGGTGTCTGAGGTTTCTGCTTTGAGGGATACCGGGTCGCCGAGTTGGGTTGGGTTCTCTTTGGCGAGGTCTTTGAGGGACTTTTTGTCGTTGTTGTTGGTCTGTGGGGGTTGTGTTAGTTGATTGGTAAGTTGGGGGTGGGATGTTTTGGGGGGGGGGTTTGTTTACTGAGGGAGCCATGATTCAAGTGTCTGATCGGGTTGCTAGTATGAGGTTCTTTGGTAGATGAAGTACTTGCAGGAATGGCTAAAGGATGGGAGATCTATGGTGCAGGTAGTGAGCGTATATGAGCTCTGTAGTAATGCAAATGTTCAAGGAAATGCAGATCAAATGGAAGCATCAATCACCTCACTCTCATTTTCAGTACCTCGGTCTGCGAGCCAAAGACCCCGAAGACGTCCAATGTTTCCCCATGTTTTGGCGCATGTCGACAAGATGCCATCATAGATATCCAGATAGGCATGCGGGCCGTCAAGAAATGTGGAGAAAGCATGTGAAACTGGCGGTAGCACTTGCCGAACCGCGGTATTGCTTGCAACAGTCTTCCAAAATATTAATTTGGTGATATGTTCAGCGTATGCATGCTCGCAGCTTGAGGAGGTGTGCTGTTCGTCACCAAAGAGACAACTCACTACTTCGCACCTTCTTCCACATTCTTCGAGCCATACTTCTTGCCGTAGTTGAACACTCTCGCATCCATATCCGGTCCGATGAACAGCCACACGATCGAAACGATCCACGACATGATAGTGTCGATGAAAATGTTGTTTCGCGCACTACCTCCGAGCATGCCGGCACGGAGCAGATCAGCGATAAACTGAGTCGTAACGATGAAGCCGCCCTTCTCCAAGCCCTTGATTGCAGCAAGAGCGACTTGGTCCTCAGTCTGAATAATGTCGCCCTCTTCGAGCAGCTTTGTGACGGCGTGTTTGGTCTTGTTCTCGTTCTCGAGGCCGGGAGATTTGATGGTGCCAGGCATTACAAGGTGGATGCTGATATCGCGTGCGGGAGCGTTGGCTCGCACAGAGGCATCTTTCGAGCGTCTGGATCCGTTGTACAAGATGACTTCCGAGCGAAGGGTGTCTGCCAGGGATCGCATGGCTGCTTTGGCGGGACTGTAAGGCGCATAGCCGGCTGCGCCCAGCAGGGCAGCCACGGAGGAAGTCATGATCAGCTGTCTGGGACTGTTGGAGAAGGGGACATTGGAGCCTTCTTCTTGGGACGATGGTTTGGTCCAAGCCTTGAGAGCGGCGTGTGCAAGATAGGCTGCGCCCCAGTAGTTGACGTCCATCTGGCTCCGTAAGATTTCCACAGGTGTGTCGCAGAACAGTGCTGGGTGCGCAGAGCCGGCGATTTGCCAGACAATATCTGGTAGCTGCCCGTTGTTCCAGGCTGTGGTCTCTGCCATGAGTCGGTCATTCTCCTCAGGGCGGCTTACATCTGCAGAGATGGTCGTGAATCGCTGCTTGGAAGAGTCTTTGGCAGCAGCCTGCGTATCATTCAGTAAGATTGGGACACAGTAGATGAATGAAGGTGAGAGCCGAAGTGACTTACGCTGGCATATGAGATGGCCTCTGCCAAACGTTCTTGGTTTCTTGCGACAATGACAATGTTTGCTCCTTTTTGCGCCAGAATCTTCGCGACACCACGGCCCATTCCAGAGGATCCGCCGGTAAGCAACACGGTCTGGAGTGGTATGTCAGCTTTTCTATAATCTCATCTCATCCCGTCCCATCGACAATGTGATGCCATACCTTGCCGTCGACGTCCAGATGGTTTTTCCAGCTGAAGAGGCCCATGATGTCTAGAGCGAATATGCCGATTACGACAGCAAGACCAGCAGACGCCCAGTAAAGCCCCGAAGACATGCTTGTATATATAAGCAATTCCAAAACTGGCAGCTATCTTCAGCTGAGGCTGATCCAATGTTCGAAGATCCAGGGTCGAGATGGTTTGCTTGGCGTGCGTGGGGTGAAGTGAGCCTTGGGAGTGGCATGGTTGGAAGCATGTGAAGTCGGCGTTTGACTTCCTTCTAGAAACATCTTCCACAACTCTCTACACAAACAAGCAGTCGCATTACTGGTCGCCTCCAACAACAACACCGCGCACACAACTCGCACTACCAACCTCAACATGTCCTCCGAAGCCCGCCCCATAGACCCTCTACGCTTCGCCGAAGCTCTAGAAACACTCCCGCTCGATGCGCTCCACGCCAAAGCCGCCGAGCTCCAAAACAGCATAGAGCAGCTCCGCTCGTCAAACGAGCAAATGGTGCCTTTCGCAGATGAAGGCGACCAGGACTGCAAAGATGCTATGTTCGAAAACCTTGGTGTCATCACACGGATGCACGGAAGAGTCGAGTTGATCAAGGCGGAGGTGGAGAAGAGAGGGATGCCTTGGCCGAGCGAGGAGAGGGAGCGCGGCGCTGTTGACGTGCAGAGGCTGAGGGACTTTGGGATTGAGGGAGAGACGGGCGAGCAGATTATTGTTGCGCGGCCTGAGCGCGAGACGCCTACGGCGAATGGAACGGCGGAGTCAACAGCGGCGGGGTTGGCAAACGGAGAGCATGCGAGTGGAAGGGCTCAACAGAGTGGTCGCCTGACCGATGAAGAGCTACGGCGGCAATTAGAGGCACAGATGGGAGGGGATGACGAGGAGGGCGTATACCTTTGAGGCAGATGTCTCGTCGGACTACGGACTACACGACAGAACTGAGGTCGATGTCTGCAAGTGAGTGCAGAATCACCGGATAGCCATAGCCCTCTTGCCTCGAGGTCGGGCTCAATGGACACGCCGCTATACAGGACAGATGGAAGACACCAACGAAGAGTGCTGAAACACACGAATGACGACACGCTGGACGTCAAATGCCAGCGAACGAGGAAACGAAGGACACGCCAGAGAAGCACCTGACGATCAGCCACTCCATGAATTCCGGCACTCATGCCATCAGATGTTCCCAGCCATAGCTTGGTGATCATAGATCATCGCGCATGGCAGCAACCGCTACATGGACGTTCTTACCCAATGATGGAAGCATCGGAGAATGCTCAACCTGTAATATCCAACTACAGCTCTGCGGCATTACAAGAACCCACTCCATAGACCAACGAGTTCCTATCCAATTCAACCAACCTCAAACATGCGCCCACCCATTCGCAACAAGCACCTGCATCTCATTAATCAGACAAGCAACCCCACTCTCCTCTCTCCCATCCTCCTCGCCCCTCCACCTCCCAACCCTCCGTCCCACAGTCGCATCCTCAAACCACGTCGTCGTCAACCACCTCAAAACCCTATTCTCCCAACTACCATGCAAGACCGTAGCAGTACCAACCCACGCATTGGCTTCTTTGCTGTCCCCAGGAGGATTGACCCTATCGTAAGCGTGGGAATTGTAGCCGACGCGGACATTGGGGTTCAACCAGACGCCCTTTCGAGGGGAGAGGGGGTTGTCGGTGTGGATCAGACAGCACTCGGAGCCTTCGAGGTGGGAGGCTGCGAGGGAGTCTGGGATGCCTCTGAAGCGGAGGGGGGTGGAATCAGGGGCGGTGTTGTAGAAGGGGGCGGCGTCCATTGCGACTATTCCGTTCCAGCAGCTGGTCACGGGCACAGGCTCACCAGCCTTGAGAGCATCTCTCGAAGCTAACGATCTGAAGTAAGGCCACGACTGCATAATAGCAGCATGGCCGTCCGAGTCTCGCAGCGCGAAAGTGTCGTAAAACGCCGGCGGTTTGGAGAAGTCAAGCGAACACGCGGCCGCGTAGTCGCCGCCTCTGGTGTCGAGCAGGCGCTGCACGTCTTGAGTCTGTGAAGAAAGAGAAAAGCAAGAAAACATCAGCTATACCGTCATGAGAGAGGTTGAATGCATAGATGGAGGACCAGTACATACTGTAAAAACTACATCATTAATCCAAACCACCCTCCCAAAAACCTCCCCCTCCTCCCCCCTCGCCATCTCCTCCAACGGCTGCAGCACAAGATTCCTCAGTTTAGCAAGGTACGGCACGCGCCTCAGCTCTTTCGCCGCACTCCTAGAAGTCGCTATCCAACCGTCTGCCGCAGGCGTCTTCCCAATCTCATCCTTATGCGTAGTCTCATCCAACACAATCCTCCTCCTCACCCCCATCCTATCTAGCGCTGCATCCAACTCCCTCAGCGCCCCCTTCGAATCATCCCAGCTGCCACTCTCTTGCACGCTGACAAACACGTTGGATTCTCCGAGGTGGGCGACGAGGTCGAGGAGGGCGGGGATCCAGTGGGAGCGGAGGATTGGCTCGTTGTTCCAGTGGATGCTTGCTATGAAGACTTTTTGGGCCGGGTTTTGTACAGGATGGGTTGGAGGACGGGTTGCTTGGGGAGTTTGTGAATGGCGGTAGTCGACTATGCTCTGCGCTATAATGAGGATGCCGGCGAGTTGGAGCAGGCGCTTGAGGAGAGGTCGGGGGCGGAGGGTGCGCTTCATTTTGGGGGCATTGTAGCTCTCTTTCTCGTTCTTTCTGGTGTTTTCTTTACTCACGGGCGAGATATACGGGCTGCGATGGTGGGCTGTTAATATATGCTGAGAAGGACTAATGAGATTACATGTGAGAGGAGTCGTGGAGTCGGATGACAACCGTCGTCGGCCTCGCAACATTGAAGCTGTCCCTGCCAAGCGCATCCTTCAATGGTGATCGGCCAAGGGGCCACTGGTCCAAGAATAGTACAACATGCAATACCAATTCGATCGTCTTTTACTCGTGAAGAATATTGCTAATGATCTGATCGAATAATGCGATTGATCGTTCTCATAGGGCCGAACGATATGACAACGACATCACATGACAACACATCAATCTGCATCAAGAACTTGACAGAAACGACACAAAGTAACAGAAGGAAAAGCGTCCACGCAGCGTACACATGTATCTACAAGCTCCTAGCAGTAGATATGAACAAAAACTAAAGCTTCTCCAAAAGCATCCTCGCGCCCGCATTGCCCTTAGGCCCATCATCCACCTTCTTCTTGCCCTTGGTCTTCTCAGGCTTGCTTCCACCCGTAGCCTGCAGCTCCTTCTTGCCCTTCTTCAACGCAGCCATAACCTCCTTCCTGACATCGGCATCAACGTCCTCGCTCTCCGTGAGAGCCACAACGACGAAGCTCGAGTTGCTGCACGCCCATGCGAGGACATTCTTCTTTATGATGGGCCAGAGCGTCGCGGCGAAGCCGAGTTGGGGCTCGGCGAGCTTGACGCTCTTGGTCGCGGGGTCGAAGGCGCCGCCGAGGACGAGTGTTTTGATCATGCGGCCGAAGGCGGCCTGGTTGGCGATGTGGTCTTCTGCTGTGGGGTCGCCGGCGGCGAGGGCTGCCACGGCGGACTTGGCGGCTTCTTTGTCGCCAGAGCACTCGAGGAGGACTTCGGAGATGAACTGGCAGCCTGTGGTGGTTTGGGCGAGGCTCTCGGTCCTCTCGCTGATGAGCTCGAGGAGAGGCTTCGAAAGGTAGTCGATGAGGCCCTTGCGACGCAACTCTGGTGCTTTCTTGCTGCTAGTCTTGCGCACTTCGATCACTTCCTCGAACAGCGCTTTGTCAGAATCTTTCGTGATGAGCCACTTCGCGGGGCCAGCGATAGGCAAGAGAATGGGAAGACGGGCGTTGAGGTCGTTGACAACACTCTCCAGTTTGTCCAGCCTCTCTTCCTTGTCCGCGATCTTCTCTCCCAGCAACTCTCTGTAGATGACCTTTGTGGTCATGGTCGTGTCGTCGGGTACTTCCAAGCCAGCTACGAGGACGTTCTTGGCATTGGGGTCGGTTGCCATCATGTCAATGGTGTCTTTGCTGAACACTCTGAGCAGAAGTTTCCTGTCCTTTGCGGTACCGTGTGCCAGCGCCAGGCATACCAATCTGCTGCCGTTCTTTGTGAAAGCCAAGTTCTTGTAGAGATCTCCTCCACCGTCCTCTGACTCTGCGTCAATGTCGCCGAGCATCTCGTCCAGGAAACCGCGTTGCTCTTCACTTCCTGCGGGCAGGGCGAGGAAGTACTGCAGCATGGCGTCGTGAAGCATTGTGAAACCCGTCATCTTCTTTTGAATCAAGGAGTTGATCAACTGGTGGAGGTACTGCAGGATGGGCCTGCGCTTTTCCGGGTTTGCGTCGATAATCTTGGCAAGTTCTGCGGTTTCCTCGGTGCCAGCAGCCAGAGGATCCTTTGCATCGGGCTTGCGGTGGAAGAGCGCAAACTCGGCGCCGTACCACTCGCGCAACATGGCGTTCTTCTGCTCGCGGCTTGCGACCTGGCGGTAGATATCGTCGACAATCCAGGAAGCTTCCGGGTGGTTGATCAGGCGCCTGACGTGTCCGTAGAACTCGGGCACGATCATGTCGCGGGTTTCTTGGTCACCCTCCACGACCATCTTTGCGACCAGGAACTTGCCGTATCTGCTCTCAGCCAGCGAACGGAGGTCGCCCTGGAGCTCCTTCATGATGTTCTTCCTCTGCTCCATGTTGGCGTACTTGAGCGCACACTGGATAACGCGCACACTGTCATGCTTGAAGACGAAGTCCCGCACACGGCCGTTGATGATGGTGAACAGCTCGTTGACGAGTTCCTTGCGCTCCTCCTTGGGAACGTGAGACTTGCGACGCAGCCTCTCCCAGATCTTCTTCGACCGTCCAATGATGTCCGAGTTGGGTTTGGCGGCCTTGCGCTCTTTGGCGAGCGCACGCTGTTTCGCATGTGCCTCAGCGGAAGAACCGTCGAGCTTGAACTCCTTGGAGTCGGCATTGTAACCTTCGGGGACCTGTCGTTGAGGAGGCTTGCTGGTGTCCTCTTCTATGCTCACGCCTCCCATGTCCTGGTCCTCATCGTCTGAACTGTCGGGTTCCGGGAAGTGGTCCAGTTGAGCCTTGACAGGCTTCTTGGTCTTGACATCGGCGGTCTTGGGCTTCTTGGTCGACTTCACGCCGCTCGAAGGCGGGTCTTTGCGTTTGATTGCACCCATTGTGTTGTGTAGGGCGAATGTGTGAGTGTGTTGGTTATGGTGAACTCGCAGCCGTTTCACGGCATCAAAAAAAGTCCAAAGCTGCACTTTGCGAAAGCACGCTAGTCCTCGGCTCGGCGCGGCCCCAATCAGACCCTTACTTTGCTAAAGTGGAGGCAAGACGAGTCCGATTACATGTGATGTTTGAACGAGAGAGTAAAACATGCCCGTATTCGTATTTGAGTGCATGGCAGCAGAGGAAAGAGCGTGTACCAAACGACCAAAATCTGTGTTCAACCACAGGCGGAAACGAATTTAAAAGCATCCTTATTCCTGGCTGCTGAAGACGTGCATGAGGACATCTATAAATCTTGCTACATTAACACAAAGCGTGAGGCCTTTCCTTCGTGGGAATCCGCTAACAACTGAGACACTTCTCCCGTGTACAGCTGGTGGGTATGCAGCGAGTAATCTTTGGGGGTGGGCATCGCAGACAATCTGTCCACTAAACCAACTGCCGGCAAGTTGAACCGGATCGAAAAGTCAAATCCTTTTTTGGGCGTCTATGCAGCATCACCCTGAACCCATTGGTGGCGGGACCATACCGTCCCTTTCGTCGTTTGCCACATTTTTTACTCTACCCCAACCAGCCGAACGCCTCGCTATGCATGAACGCCGGTTCCTTCTCCGTAACAATCGTCCCCTACTGAATCTCGTTGGGCAAAAGGTTGCCCTTGACACCGAACATCTTGGCCGAGACGGTGGCGGAGAAGCCGTCGACCTGGCGGGCGTACTGCTCGACCTGTCTGCCGACAAGCAAGGCCTCGAGTCTGCTGGGCTCGGTGGGCAGCTTGAACAGCTTCTGCCACTCGTTCTCGTCAAGCGGAGGCTGCTTGGACGCTGCGCGGGCCGCGTTCTCGGCCTTGCGCTTCTGTTGCCACGCGGTGATCTTCTGCTGCTCACGGCCGAGGGCGCGCTGCCAGTACTGGAAGTTGTTCTGCTCGGTCTGGTGGTTCTCGATCGAGTCGAGCATGAGGTCGCAGCTCTTTTCGAGGAAGGGGTCAATGCTGAGATCCAGGGAGTCGAGGTTAGGCGCGAAGGGGTTGGAGCTGACGTCGGGGTCGCGCGAGAGCTCAGCCAGAGATGAGGGGAAGTCGAGAGCGGTCTTTGCGGGAGGAGCCTGGGGAACCTGGTGCAGGAAGCTGGTGAGGAGGTGAGAGTTGTGGACCTTGATGGGAAGCTCGACCAGGATGTCCTGGAATCTGAGTTTCGACTTTTGGATGCTGTAGTAAGTGTTAGCCTCGCTTTTCAAGTGCAACATTAATTCCTTGAAATTCATACCTCTCGCTCGTGAATTTGCCCTCCTTGTATGCGGCCATGAAGCTAGGGCTCAGCCTATATGCCTTCAATCCCAAGCTGCCAGCGGAGCTCCTTGTGATGTCAAAAACCAGCGACACAGTCTTCTCGTCGGTCGCCTTCTGGTAGAAGTACTGGTTCTCCACAAAGCTCTGGCTGATGAAGTTGCCCATGTTTGTGCTCATGTACCATCCCACGCTCTGCGCATCCACGTTGACCTCGCGGAGAAGCTTGATCATCTCGTTCTGGTAGGAAATGTTGCTCTTTGCGCGCGGGGCGGCGGTCGCCAGAGTCGCGGCGTCGGGCTGGTGGTATGAGTCCTGTTGCTCCTTGTCCATGGGCGCGGCCGGGAGAGGGAAGCTGTTGGTGACCTGGAGCTGCGAGGCGACATCGGTGCCGACGAGGAAACCAGTGGCAGGAGTCGGGAATGTGCTGGTCGCGTGTTTGATAATGCGCATAACCACGAGGGCCTCGATCTGGACCTCGCTCAGAGGCGAGGTGGTGTCTGGGACGGTCGCCATGTTGGATATGACCGGATTCTGTGATTTGATCTGGTGGTTCGGTGTCCGGCAAGCGTGAGGGAGTGTCTGGATGTCGAGGCGTAGATATCGGTCCCCGTACACGCTCATTAGCCAGTCTGCGGTTGAGTCGTCCAAATTTTGATCCCACACCGCGAGTGGGACATTGGCGCCTGAGGCAGCTGCTGTAAAAGCAGTGATTGGTCCATCGCCAGCGCTAGCGGCGGGGAAGGCCGACATCTCCTTTACTTCCATCTGTAGAGTGAATACAACCATCTTACTAACTCCATCGAAACGAAAACATGCCTGGCGTATGAAGATCTGCAATTTTTCTCATGGGTTGATCACTGACTCTATTGACAACGAGGTCTTTTCTACAACACCGAACCTCCGAACCTCTTAAGGATTCTCCGTCTAGACGTATGTACGCTCGATTCTTACTTGCGACCATTACACACATCTTCTTGGTCACAACACACAAGTCTGGTCCGGGTGATATGATACCATCTACAGGCAACAACATACTTGACATGTCGCCAGCAAGCCTACGCCTATAGCGTGTAAGTAACTGTAGACTGTACAGCGAAGTTGGGTGTGAAATGTTTCCAGATGGACAAGAGTGCGGGGCGAATGCATTGCATCATCCTCGCGACCCCAATGACATGGATGTCCATCACCGTTACGCTCGACTCTCGTCTCTTTCTTTAGACATTCACACATGTCCTCTACAGTATCATTGCTCACCCGCCGCGTCGCTAAATATATCCCTTCCATATACCATAGCTCACATCAGCCACGTCTCGCCCCTACCGGCTTCCTGGTCAGTCTACGTCCGACCACCAGAACTACAACCCTCACCATGTCGACCAAGAGCGATCTAGACCCGAATCAAGGAGGTGACTCGACCAAAAAGACATACAACAAACAAGCAACTGGCCTAGCCTTGGAAACAGCAAACGCTCACTCCAAAGACCACGACCTAAAACTCTACGGTTCATGCTTCTGTCCTTTTGTGCACCGAGTCTGGATCTCGCTCGAGCACAAGGGTCTCGACTACCAATACGTCGAAGTCGATGTCTACCGCAAGCCAAAGCTACTCCTGGACATCAACCCTCGCGGATTGGTGCCAGCTCTAAGACACGGCGAGTGGGGTTCGTACGAAAGCACCGTCCTGATGGAGTATCTGGAAGACCTGAACCAAGGCAAGCCTCTCCTACCTGCGGACCCGAAACTGCGAGCCAACTCACGTCTCTGGGCCGACCACATCAACCGCCACATCATCCCCTTGTTCTACAAGTACCTTCAAGCCCAAGAAAGCAACGACCAGGTCAAATTCGCTGGAGAGCTGAGAGAGCAAATCAGCAAGCTTGTCGACGCTTCAGACTCGAAAGGCCCATTCTTCTTCGGCGAAGAGATGTCGTTTGTGGACGTGCAGATCGCTCCTTGGGTCGTGCGGTTGCAGAAAGTACTCAAGCCATACCGCGGTTGGCCAGAACCAGAGCCAGGTTCGAGATGGGAGAAGTGGGTGCGGGCGATCGAAGGAAACCAGGCTGTGAAGAATACGACGAGTGACGATCAGCTGTACCTTGACAGCTACGAGCGGTACGCTGAGAACAGGCCGCATACAAGCCAGGTTCGGGAGGCTATCAACTCCGGTACTGGACTTCCTTGAGAAAAGGTGGAAAATATGGCTACCTCATCACTGCGTTGACTCTTTTCCTAGATAGACGTAGTATCTACTTTTCGAGACCAGATCGAATTTTGAAATTGATCGACTCGATGTATCCCGACAATCGATGCCCAAGACGATCTCACCGGTGATCTCACCTTTCCGAAGTACTAAAGCCGATGATATTACCGCAAAGGAAAAATGCACCCAACGAGGGACTGGAATTCGAGATTACGTCCTCGCACATGACAATCACGAGCGGATTGTTCTGATACAACCTATTTCACATGTCTGAGCCTGGATGTCTTCACAAGCGGGTGATTCACAACAGCTTCACGTGTCTGAGCGCATATCTCTCCACCAATTAATGGAGTGGCTTGTGAAGTAAGTGATTAGGACGAAAGTTGCATGTGCGTGAGGGCGCCATCGCAGGTATAAGTATTTCCTTCCCGCCCCACTCTTCTTCTCTTTTACATCCCACAACCTCACACTTCACGGCAACACCTCCTTCGAACACCTCTCTCAAACTACCAACAGCTCTTGCAGAGTTCCCAACCATGACTACCCTGCAGATTCCCGCCACCATGCCGGAAGACCCAGTCTTCAACAACGAGACCGACTTGTTTGTGGCCTCAACCATGATCTCTGACCTCGCGGTCTGCGACATCCCAGACATTTGGGCCCTTGTCGCCGAGCGCATGGGAGGAGAGGAGGCCGGCTTCTCCGCCGATGAGGTTCAGTAAGTCAAACGACCCCTACACTGCAGAAAGTTCCACAAAACTGACTAAAACCAGCCAGCATTTCAAAAAGTGCATCAAGAACGGCGGGCTCATCCAAGGCGAAGACGGCACCAAAGTCTTCATCGGCGGCGAAGAGCTCATCGAGCACAAGTACAACGTTGGAGAGATCGATGCTGCTGAGAGGGATGTTCTCCTCAGCCAGATCGACGAGAACCCGGTCAGCTGCTACGTTCGCAGCGACAGGATCCTCGGAGTATCCTCTGCATTCCAGAACAGAGCTGTGGAGGAGGTGGAGGAGGACTCTGACGAGTAGCGAGTTCACTCTTGAACTATCACAACAGAGGCGATGAGTAGCTTGCCATGCCTCGTGTCTCATGAAGATTCGAGGCCTAGTAACGGCCGGGAGTTTGACGATCAGTCAATCACTACGAGAAATGAGTGAAACGATGAAACACCAATCAAGAACATTCGTGAAGTATCTCAGTACAGTGAAAGCAGTTAAGTAGGCAGCTTCGACTTATCGATGTTGACGTTGATGTTAATGCTGTATAATCCGCCAAACACCTCCGTCACTCCATAGAATCGTATCTCTGCCGGTCGATCGGCTCAGATCGATTCGAACGCCTAAGGTAGCACGTCTATATACGATGGAGATACGTCGAAACTTTACTCATCTCTCGGCGGACGTGTAGGATTGAAAGCAGGCGGAATTCACAAACAGTATATATGTATTCTCACTGTGATCCGGGACTCATGAGTTGCACAAAAATCAGTCTTCCTCCCGTTTGAACGTTTGCTTTACTGGGATATCACATCATGCGTCAAATCCCCAAGTCCCAAAAATCAATCCGACGATCAAGTTAGCCGATACGGATGAACATGCAGAGATAGATGCGTTGTGATCTTCTCGAGCCCGAACACCAACCCTAACCCTAGACTCATTGGAGTCCCTCTCGCGAAAGATTTTGGTGACGATGTGAATTGTGATAATGCGGTGAAATACATATATGATTGACATTTTAAAAGTGATGAGAGAAACATTTGACAGATTTGTCTGGACCTGGAAATTCGACGAAGTGATCAACCGCAGGGCGTGGCAATTTCGCGGCTGAAAGAACGCGTGAGAAAAGGCGTGCTTGTCATAAACAACATCAAACCTGTCTTCCCATATACAAAGGCCTCTCAGTCATGAGAAAATTTCTGGTTCTCGAGACCAAGCCCAGAGACGATGGCTGAAACTATCGCCGTTCAGACAGCTCTTGACGTGATCACTGTTGTCGACGAAACTCCAGCTTCCAACCCAGCCATCAGCTCCAAAGAACAGCCTCAGATGCCCGAGCCTATGCAAATAGGGGAGAGCGATGTCGATGCTCGCGGTAAACCACACACACTCGCCATCGTGGCGGCTCTTTACATGGTGCTCTTCATAGCAGCCCTGGACCAGACAATCATCGCGTAAGACATCGCGCCGGAAGCATATCAGACGGGGCGTTCACTTACGCAAAGATAGTACCGCAATCCCCACAATAACGAGTGACCTACGCTCAGCAGCTGGCTACACATGGATCGGCGGTGCTTACCTGCTAGCCAAAGCGGCGGCAGGTCCCATCTGGACCAAAAGTAGCGACATCTGGGGCCGGAAACCTGCCCTTCTGCTATCGGTCATTATTTTCGCCGTAGCGAGTGTCATCGCCGCCATGAGTACGAGCATGCGAATGCTTATCGCCGCTCGAGCGCTGCAAGGAGTGCCCGCCGGCGGTCTCTTCCAGCTGGTCTCAGTCACGATCTCGGATCTCTTCAGCGTCCGGAAACGCGCACTCTACTTTGGCTGGATGGGCGCCATGTGGGCTGTGGCAGGGGCTGCAGGACCTCTAGTTGGTGGTGCTTTGTCTGAGAAGCTCTCCTGGCGATGGTGCTTCTGGATTAATTTGCCCGTCTGTGGACTGAGCTTTACGATGCTTGTGCTACTGCTCAACGTACACAACCCACGCACTGGCATTCGTGAAGGCCTTCAAGCGATTGATTGGACTGGTACGGTGTCTATGCTGGCTGTGACCGTCCTCCTTCTCCTTGGCCTTAACTTTGGCGGCGGCGTCTTCGCTTGGAACAGTGCTCAGGTCATCTGTCTGATTGTGGTCGGCACAGCGATGATTGGATTCTTCGTCTTTGCCGAAAAGCGCCTGGCCAAATATCCACTGATGCTGCTTGGCGTTTTTGGAACTTTGTCCAATAATGCTACTTTTGTTGTGGCTTTCGGTCACAACATGGTCAACATTGGGGTCGAATTCTATCTACCGCTCTTCTTCCAGAGCGTGAGACAGGCTTCGCCCTTGCACAGTGGTCTCCTACTGCTTCCTCTTACGATTGCGGCAGCCGTCACGGATGTTATCTCCGGTACATTGATTAACCGGACTGGCCGATACAGGGAGTTCATCTGGTCTGGAACCATCCTGATGACTCTAGGATGCGGCCTCTACGTCAACTTCTGGACCAATACTCCCCTTGCAGAAATCATCGGAATCGAGATCATCAGTGGCACCGGTGTCGCCCTCCTGTTCCAAACACCGATGCTGGCCATCCACAGCACCGTACGCCAGGCCGACGTTGCCTCCGCCACGGCATCTCTAGGCTTTCTCAACAGTCTTGCAACAGCGCTCTCCGTTGTCGTTGGAGGTGTTGTATTCCAGAACAGCATGTCAGCCCGCCAGTCTACACTTGCTGCGTCTGGCCTCGAAGCATCTGTTCTCGAAGCTCTCGCTGGTGACAAGGCAGCGGCAAATGTCAACATTGTCAAGACGGTGATGGATGTTGCTCAGTACCGAACGATCCAGGATGCTTTCGCCTGGAGCGTCAGGAACATCTTCATCATGTACACTTGTATCGCTACTGTTACAGTGATAGCGAGCGTCTTCATCAAGCAGAGACAGATGAGCACTGAGCACTTGAAGACGAAGACGGGTATTGCCAACTTGTCGAAACGGGAGGAGATTCAGACGTAGCACGGTCGTTCGCATTGATATGCCTCCACTATTGGCTGATCGGGCACTGTGTTCCAGTGACACCAAAGTCCCTGGTCTGGTACCCTCGTACAAAATGATTCAAGATAAAGACTGCTCTCTCTCATTTGCATATTTACACTCTTGACACACCAGGATTCTCAATACCATCAGGTCCATCAACATCTGGTGGAGGCTCCATTGAGATACTCGAGTGGAAGAAGAGTGCTCTCATCGGCATATTTCAACTTGTGATACACCAGGATCCCTGATACCACGTTGAAATGATATCGGTTCCAGTGAGACACTCGGGCATTTGACGAATCCTCGGAGACGAAGAAGGGTGTTGCCAACTTGTCGAAAAAGGGATGAGAGTCAGACGTGATACGACGATCTAGTAGGGAACTCTCTTGTTGGTTTTGTTGGTGTTGTTAGTGTTGCACCGATGGCGATGGTTTCACATGCGTGGCTGCCTGAAGGATGATGCCAAGGGTCGCCGCCGCAATACATCTACACAGGCCTACAACGACAACTCACTTGCATTCATCCATCAAAGTTACATCTGCAACAAAGCATTCCCGGATCTTCCATCACAATCACGCACTCAAAGCCATGGTATTCATAAAGTGGAAATGCCCGCCCGAACGGCGCAAAGCCATCATCGCCGTCAGCGCGAAACCTTCAGCACCAATCATATCAGTAAACGACACGACAACCGATGATGAAGAAGGCAAAGAGCCCTTCAAACTCTGCATATCGCTAAGAATTGTTGAAACGACACAGCCCGGCCAGGCCATCACAATCTGTACCAACGGCTCCGTCTTCGCACGAGCACATCCTGACGGTGGCCTCGACACTCTTGCCCAGAGGAGGGCCTGCCTTGCTTCAGTGTCAGACAATACCCGCCCCATCAACCTGGGGATGTACATGATACATCATGCGCGACCTGATCCCGACCGGTCTTCTGATCTGAAGGAAAGGCCCGAGACTCAACTCTTGACCATCCCGGCGGAAGGCGAAGTCGTGATTTCTCACAATCTTCCACTGGCTCGGATGTTCCAGTACGAGAAGTCTCTGAAACATGCGGACGTAGTGGGCGAGACCTGGCGCCCGATAATCTTTGATGGCGCGATCGGGACGGGTTGGTGGTGTTGGGGCGGTTTGGACGGAGAGTTGGCAGACAAACGCTTGTCCGCTTGGTTAGAATGGTCGCACTTCCAAAATGAACCGAAGCCTACAGGTGACGAGTGGGTGTTTTCTCGCCATCCGAAGGAACTCGTGTTTGAGGACCAGACACGGACTGAGGATGCGAGTTTCCAATTTGTCGAGTGATTGAGATTTTGCGATTGTGGCGTAATGGATCGATGACTACTGTGTGCTCCACGCGAATTATTGTATCTGATCTTATTGACTCCAGTTGATCTTCAGGTTAATTTGAGACACTTGGAGATCCGATACATGTGGCTATGTGTCGGTCACACAACCAATGTTCAGTTGGAAGACCCAAACACCATGCACTGCGCCTCCACCAGCGCCAC
This sequence comes from Cladosporium phlei, assembly GCA_003614995.1. Lineage (NCBI taxonomy): Eukaryota > Fungi > Ascomycota > Dothideomycetes > Cladosporiales > Cladosporiaceae > Cladosporium > Cladosporium phlei. Next base: position 27,671 of record QZFA01000134.1, read on the forward strand.
CAGAAACGCCCAAGCCCCGCCTCGGCCTCAGCCTCCCATGCAATGACTAGACCAAGAAAGATCTGAAGGCTGAGTCCAAGTGATCGAGTTTGGTATCTCTATATCTTCTTGCATTTTCTTGCTCACTCACACCCTCCTTCAGAGAAGATCCGACGTCCAACCCCAGCAAAACCAACTCCTTCAACCAAAAGAAACAAGATGAGCGTCAAAGGCCTAGAAGCCTACCAACCGAGCTACATGCTCCTCCCAAACTTCACCTTCATCCCAGGCGGCCAAATTCAACTGGGCTCGATCCTGCCCGCTATCAAAGGAGGCGACCTGCCAGATCCCAATCGACCTCAAAACTCCAGCTTCCGCGTCCCCGTCGATGCCAGTCTAATGAACGGAAAACAAGATTTCAAACCCTGGACCTTCGACAGTCGCAAAGACGTGAAGAACAAGACTGCCCTTCAAGCTAGTATCTCGCTGCTGACTGGAGTCGGCGGTCACGTTGCCGGCGAGAGATCCAAAGCTCGGGAACTCATGATTGATAGCGACCACGTACGACTTGAATCCTTCCGGCCGGACAAGAATTATCTCGCCAAAGCTTTGGATGACGATATGCTACGGACTCTGTCGAGAAAGCTGAGTAGACCGCCGCTCTACATGGTCACAGGGATCATGGTTGCCCATGGGGCAGTCGTCCGAGTTAGTGACGAGCGAGGTGCAGCAGTTGGAGCTGGTGTGGAGGCCGATCTCACGTCGCAAGGGGTGCCGCTGAATACCGGTGTTGATGTGGAACATTCACACTCTGGCAGGTCCACGGTTGTCAATGTGCCTACCGAGCCTTTCATTCTCGCATACCAGATAGTGCGATTGCGGAAGAGGATTGGAGGGATCACCGACGAGGATCACAACAATTGGGGGCTGTTCAGCGATGATCAAGACGGTGATTCCGAGTCCGAATTGCTGGATTGGGAGATCGAGTGGTACCCGGGATGTTTGTAGGAGTGTTCTTATCCCACGTCCGATGTGGTGGTATCAGCGACTCTCGTATAGCAAACTCATCCCTGCACCAGTGAGATAGTGCCGGATCGCGGAAAGACAATCCCTCCATCCCACTAGGCTCGGCCTTCGCATGTGCAGGTATCAATAACTCTCGTATATCAGAATCATCCCTGTACCAGTGAGATACTGACAGGTCATGGAAGACTGATCTGTCTAATCCACCAGATCAAGCCCTCACATGTAGTGGGATCAGTACTTGTAGCATGCAATGGACATGCTAGTTCCAATGAGATACTCGTCATGAGTAGGCTTCGTTGACGCCGAGTTTGGGTGATCAATAAATCTGGGATCGAGTTTTCCATTTTTTGACTTTGGCAAAGCTACTCCTAAATCTCAGGATGCATCGACCACATCCTTGATACGCTTAAAAGCAGATTCTGGGGAGCCCTCAAAAATATGCCACGGTGCAACGTAGTCATAGCCCTGCCTTTTGCTGCTCCGGGCGCCAAGCTCGAACATGATTTTCCGCATGACTGCGGGCTGTCGAAGCTTCTTCATCAGGCGCTCTGTTGCTCGCACTGCCTGTTCGCGCTTATCCTCCGACACTTTCGACAAGTCCAAGGCCACTTGTCGTCTCATCAGAGTCAGTATGTTTGCTGCTACCCCCGCAGCGATCGGTGTCGCACAGGAAGTTCCGGACTTGTATTTGTACGGGCTGTTGGGCTGAAGACTTCGAGGCCATAGCCCTAAGACGGCGGTACCCAGCATGGAGAGGTTGTAATTGTTTTGTCTGGGGTTGGGGTTTTGCTTGTAACTGTTGCCGTAGCCGTCTGATGCATAGATGTCAATGACGTTGCCGTGTCTCGCTGGCCAACTGATTCCAGGTTCGTTGCCGCCGCAGTTTGATGCGGCAGCGAAGAAGAGGACCTTGGGCGCATGCTCGTCGACGACAATTTCCAGGTCTTCGAGAGCTTGGTTTGTGCCGAAGGAGATGGATATTATGTCGACCTCCCACTGCTGTACCGCATAGTCGATTGCCTTCGGAGCTGTTAGTAGACGCAGGGATGAAGCCTTCTGTCTCAAGATTTACCTGTGCGATTGCTTCTGCCATTGAACCTGGTGCTCTCATGTCCAACGTCTTATGTTGAGGGTCTATATCGAAGACCTGTGCGACGTAGACTTCTATGTCCGTATTCTCCGTAACTTTGAGAACCGACGACGTCGCATGAGTCCCGTGCCCTACTTTGTCGGCTGTGGTGTTGGTGACTAGCCGTCCGGGTTCTTTGCCTATCCAACTGCGGCATTCGATGAGACGATTGTCGTAGATATTCAAGTCAGACGCCTCAATGGCAGCACCCGTATCGACGACAGCAATTCTGACTGGGCGATCAAAGTGTGCCACCTGTCGAATCTTGCCCTGAGAGGATGGCAGTCTTTCCCAAGTTTTATTGGTACTGGTTTGTAATTTCGACATCCAGCCGTTTGCACCGGATATCCTTTGCGTGATGGTCAGTCATGGATTCAACGCTAAGGCTTGGACGTCTCGCTTACTCTGCTTGATCTGTTGCAGTGGATCGTCCGTCATCGTGCAAGCAAAAGCTCTGCTCGGTCTCATCTCGCGATGGGGTGATTGATCGTGAAACTTCGGTTGGTAGCCCATGGAGATCTTGAAGATGGTCAACGAGATAATCTTACTGCGAAAATGCGCTTCGTATGTTGACTCACTCGACAGCTGGAGTTGGAGCTGTCTCATCACTGCGTACAGAGACTTGAAATCAGGCTCGGCAACTGTCAATCCTGTCTTCGAGGGCTGATCCAGGGGCTGGCTGCCTTGTTCACCGAGGCCGGCAAAACGTCCGATCAATTTAGATGAAGCTTTGGTGACATCAGGTCCCACAACAGTCAACGCTTTTCTCAAGGGCTGCTGTCCATCTTGCTCATGTAAGCTAGTATCGCTGCGGTTGAATCCTGAGGGTGAGGGAATACGCGACCCCTCAGGATCATAACAGCGCATTGAGAGTGGGGGCACAGGCCGGAGTAATTTTTCGACACTGCCCATCTCACCAAAGACTTTCGATTCCGTCTGAGCATCGCGCTCCGGCTCTTCTTTGGTCGCGTCGTGCAGTGTCTCCACGTAGTTCAGCGGGAAAATGCCAATTTGTCCTCGCAGACTTCCCCTCCACCAATCTTTGTAAACGCTCTCCAACACCGCAATTATATCGTTCTTCTTGAAGGCGAGCTCATGCGCCTCCGAAGGCGTGAAGTCGTAGAGGGCTCGCACGCGACTCACTGTCACAGCTGCGGTCCTGGGTGCTGGCCCTTGTGCGCCGGGACCATAACTGGGTCCTGACATTGGGGACGGCATGGTATCGGGATCGTAACCGGGCATTAAGATGGAGGGCACAGGCCTGACGGAACCATCATTGGGTCCCGAGAACGAGGGGAAAGGCTGGATGGGCCGTCTACCATGCCCACCCAAGCTGGTATCGCCAGCATCAGGTCCTGAGATCGAGGGTGTACGCCGGCTAGACTCCGGTTTTGGCGACAGTCGAGAGCTATTGAGGCCAGCGAGTCGTTCGAACTTTTCACTCCAAGACTTCATATTGTACCGCGCAAGATCCAACAAAAGTTCTGTGCCTTGATTGATGGATGCTTTGTTGAGTTGCTCTTTATGACGTGCGTTGTCTGATGACGATTTCGGGCGAACGTACTTGCGCAAAACAATTTCCACGGGGGTCACAGTCAGATTCGTCTGCAGAGCGCCCAGATCGTGCAGTTTATCAAGAAGAGCGCCCAGATCGTACAGGTTATCAAGAAGGCCCTCGCCGCTGTCATGGTCCGGCAAGGTGGCGATGCGTTCTCTTTTCTGCCGGAGCACCAGCATGCGACCTTTGGATTCCCGCAGAGCCACCACGAGCTGTGGACGATCGGCTCCGTTAATGCTCGGGGTATTGGGTTCTGTGAGTACCTCCAAGAACTTAAGCAGCCACACCTCGAAATCGAAGGGGCGCCAAGGATACACGTCGCTCCAGTATTCGCGAACTTGGGGTTGACAATCGACGGCCTCACAATCGACCCCAGAATGAAAAAACTCCGGGTTCCGGAACACGAAATTGAAGTCTCGAATGAGATCTTCAATTAGGTTACATGCCTCGGTTATCCAGTCAACATTACCGCTAATTGCTGGATCTTCCGGCGTCATTCGAGACATCGGTTATGGCGAAGGGCGCAATCTTCAGTACAATCTCCAGAAAGACTCCAGAGTAGGAGATGAGAAGGCCTCACGGCATTGCCCGGCTGTGGAGTCAGAAAATCCGCAGTAAATCGTGAGCGCCGTGGAGCGCTTGTAGCGAGTTCTTCGTAGGAGTGTGTAATGGGCGGCGCAGGAAATGCAGAAGCGAGTGTGTCGTAGCGAGTGTGCAGTGGGAGGCGGAGAAAATGTGAAAGCAAGAGGGCGAGGCTGAGGACTGAGGAGGAGACGCGTGAAGCCGATCACAGATACTCCACAGGCTAGAGGCGCCACCATGCAGGGTAGGAAGTCGAGAACCATCACCTTGTAACACTGACTGCGATGGGAGTGTCTCAGCGGTACTATGCGGTTGCATCGACTCGAGCGCATAAGGTAGCACCGTAGAGAAGCCACTTTTTCTTCGGGCCTCTGATCCAAGTCAAAAGTCGGGAAGATCCTCATGCCACCCAGAACACCTAGTTCATCAATATCATTTGGGAGTCAACATGCTCGAACAAGAGAAAACCTGGAAATTTTTAATCGTATACATACAATGCTCACACCTCCCTTAAGTCCACAGCCTCAAAGTCCCATCAGCACCCGCACTAACACACCACGCCTCCCTAGGATGCCAGTCCAAATCCAACACACCCAACTCCTTAACAACCTTGTGCCCCCTAAGCACCTTGAGCGGCACAATAGTGGCGTTCTCCATACTGTCGCCCACCACTTTACCGTGGAAGACTTGCACCGAGCCGTCATCACTGGCATCGGCGAACAGCGGCAGCGAAGGGTGGAATTTGGCACTTCTGATAGCCTTGTCGTGGTAGCGCAAGACTTTGTACGGCGTGTTGCCGAGGTCCATGTCGTGCCAGAGCAGCCTGCGGTCGTACGAGGAGACGATCAGGTTGCTGCCCATGGGGTGCAGCGAGATGGACGAGATCCAGCGGGCACCGGGTTGGAGTTCGCGCTCGAGCTTCTGTTGTTGCAGGTCGTAGACGCGGACGCGCTGGCGGGTGGCGACGAAGAAGAGGGGCTTGGAGGGGTGAAAGGTGGCGGATTGGGCGAGGCCGCGGAGGCGGCGGAAGGGGTGTTGCGAGAGGTGTTTGCTGAGGGTGTGGATGGCCACGGCCGTGGAGGTTGCGTTCGTGTTGGGGCAGACGGTGGCGAAGTAGTCGCCGCGGCGGTGCCAGACGAAAGTCTTGGGCATGGCGCGGAGCTGGATGGTGAGGTAGACGCCTTGGGAGCCGTGGGCGGGGATCGGACGGTGCCATGTCGAGGGAGAGGCCTTGTCGGCACCCGCCGCGGTCTTGAGTTGTGGGTTGGCGTTGGGGTTGTTGAACGCGGCGGCGACAATCTCGATGGCCTGGTTCTCGGCTTCGGGTGTGGTGACTGATGCTGAAGGCACAATGAAGTGGACACTGTCACTGCAGCAAGCAGCAAGAACGGGAGGGTCTGCAACGGGGCGCCACGAAACGACGTTCACGGCATCCTCGTTGGAGAGCTTCACGCGTTGGAAGCAGTAACCAGTCTTGAGCTCCCAGATACGGACTGTGCCATCGTCACCACCGGATGCAACATATCTGCCAGACGGGTCAATGGCCACGGTGCGGACTCTGCCTTCGTGGCCGTGGAAGACAGTGGCGACATGGTCAGGGAATGGACGGAGCTCAGCAGGGTCGGGCAGCTTCGGTAGCAAGCTCTCGGGGTCGATGTTGAGCTTGCTCCTCCGTACTCTGGGTGCGAGGTAAAGATCCAGACAGCGCTCGAACTTCTCCTTGACAAATCTTGCGTAACCTGGAACCTTGCGAAGTGCAGAGTGGTCTGTGGGTAGGTATTCGCGTGTACGGTCTTCGTCATCCTCCTGCTCCCAGGCCTCTCTCTCGTTCTTATCAGGCAGATACTCCGCAGGCGGGTGGTAACTCTCCTCGTAGCCAGGTGGGGGAAGCTTAGGTGCCGGCACGTTCATGATGTGATCGGGGCGAGGAGCCTCATCTGCCCAGACGTCGTATGTCGCAAAGTCTTCCTGCTCGTCCTTCTCCTTGTCCTCCGCAGTCGGCTCGCGGTAAGGCTGGATGCGGCCCTCCTTGATCGCCTTGACCATCTTCATCACACGCTTGTGCTCATGCTTGGACGGCACGAAACGTCTCTTCGGCTCTGGCGCGCCAGAAAGAGGCATGATCTCTGTGTTGTGCTTGCCCGTGAACCACTCTACCATGTCCGGGTACGGATCGTAGCCATCGCTGGGCATTTCATTGCGGGTCAGAGTCTTGAGGACCTCGAGCTCCTCACGGCTGAGGTTCATCGGCTTTCCAGTCTCCGGGTCGGTCAAACCAGTCCAGCCTTCGGGCAAGTCAATGCTCTCGAGCAAAGAGTCGAGCGCCTCGCCCTTTGCGGGTCTCGCAATCTTCTTTCCGTTGATGTCGTAGCCAATGTGAGGGTATGCATCGTAGTAAGAAAGCGGGATGTTGCCGATTGTGTTGGTGGCCTCTTGGGCGTCGGAGTCGTCGGAATCGTAATTGGGCTCAATCTCCTTGTAGACGTAGCGCTCGTTGCCGTTGGCGTCGGTCTCGACTGTGTAGTTTGGCTTGTCGTCATCGTCCATCAAAGGCTTCACCGGAGTTCCTGAAGAAATTGAGGCGATATCTTTTGCGGTTTCGGAACCAGTGAGCTTCGAGTCCTTCGTTTGCAAGTCACGGATCTGTTGTCGCACATCTTCGGTGTCGTCGTCTGAAGAAGGGATCTCGTCGCTGTCCAGTTCCTCGTCGTCCTCTTCGTCGTCGAACTCCTCCTCTTCACTCTCTTCCTCGCTCGCGCCCTTCTCAGAACTGCTGCCATCGTCGATTGCGCCGTCGAGAAGACCATTGCCCAGAGCGTCGTCCTCCTCTTGCTGCCTCGGCCTAGGCACTTCAACGACCTTTCGCTTTTGTCCAGCACGTTGGGGCGCCATGTTGAGATAAATGTGTGTGTTTGTGGAAAATCTTGCTTCTCGCAATGCCCAAAAGCAGATGGACTTGGAAAAAAGCTTCAAACTTCCGTCTCTGATGATCCCTGCACGCGCTAGCAGCGTGCCGACGGGAACTAGCCACCTTCTCCACATCCATCAACGACACCTCAATATGTGCTAAAGTCTGTTGCTACTGTCGAATCTATACAGGGCATAGGCAACTATAGCATGTCGAAGTCAAGTTTGTGCAGGAGAAATATTGACACACAACGCAGAGCGAAGTTTAAAATTTCACTCGATCAAGCGTGACTATCAGTATCTTCGGTATGTCACAGAAATGCTGATGCCAGTCAGATATCCGATTCAACAAACATTGGCACATCCCGAAAGAGGATCCTCGGAGCTGAAGAGACGCCGATGTGATGAGATTAGACGAGAGAGAGGCGGGGACGGAAGGAACAGGCAGTGCAGTCCAAGTAAACATCTGACTGCGCCTCGAGACATCGAGGTATAAAATCATTGACATGGTTGCCCTCAACAAAGATCTTGATGACTGAGATCCGACCTCACCCTTCTTCCGAGCAGACGGAGTCCATCATGGCCGTCAATACGGGCATCGTGAATGCTGAGGATAAGCAGGTCAAACGTCGTGCTGCTTGCGACGAGTGCAGTACGCCTATCTGATCGCAAGAATGTGATCAAACAAGCCTAATCTCACAGGAGGGTAGGGTCGAAGAAGCTGAAATGCTCAGGCGAGCAGCCCACATGTGCGAGATGCATGCGAGAACGAATCGATTGCGTGTATTCACCACAGAAACAAATGGGGAGGCCCAAGAAAAGACAAAGAACTGAGAACGAGGCTGACGAAGAGTTTGCGGCTCATGGCATACCACTGGATGAGAGCGGTGACCGTTCAAATGTTGGACTACAACAGACTGGTAACATCGGCGGTTCCGAAGCCATCTCTTCTTCGACCTGGAACGCTGGAGTGCCTGGCGTTGATATGAATGCCTTCGACGCCGCTTTCACGCCAGACGGAACACTCCAACCCTGGATGCTGCCTACCAATATGGTGGACTGGGATGTTCCCATGCCAGATAACCATGGCTTCGACAATAGTGCGATACCCGGACTCACACCAGACAACAGCTCCAGCAACAGTCCGCCCATACCCCAGTTCCAACAAGGCCTACAACCCATCCCCCACCCCACCCAAGACAACCATCACACCCATCAACCCCATCCAACTACCAACCCAACATGCGCCTGCCTCTCAACCCTCTACCTAACCCTCTCCACCCTCGCCACAATGCCCCCCACTTTCCCCTTCCCCACCTCCCTCCACCCCCTCCGCGAAGCAATGTCCACCGCCGCCCAAGCAATAACCTGCCCGATCTGCCCAACCCTCTTCATCACCGGCCTCCAGAACGTCCAGCTCCTAAACGCCCTCCTCATGTCCCTGGCCGAACGCTTCGCCCGGATCCTAGCCTCCATAAACACCGAAGCCGAAACCCTCGAACGCTACAACTCCAATCCCTCTTTACCGCCCTCGGAGCGGAAGACTAAGACGTTCCGTCTTGCGGACATGGCTACGCCAGGGCATCTGCATTCTGGAGGGCCGGGGTGTGCGGCTGGGTTTGAGCTTTCGTTCACGCCTGCAGAGTGGCGGAGTATGGCGAAGAAAGTCGTTCGAGCGGAAGTTTACGGTCCAGCGGCGGATGGGAGTGGCGAGGGTTCAAGTGGTCCGTTTCTGCTGGGCTTGATCTCGCAGATGGAGAAGCGGCAGGAACGCACGCACCGAGCGCCGCCTTCGTTCGACCATCCGAGGGATAAAGCGGGGAATCCGATGTCGAGGGCTTTTGAGATGGGGGAGAGTGGGAGGGTAAGAGGGGCAGGAGGGGAGCACGGGCATGGGAAGGGGGAGCATTTGTGTTTGAAGATGCTGGCTGGGACGCGGAAGATGGTTGATGGGCTTGATTGGGAGTGAGTGTTGGCGTGGCTTGGGAGGGCAGGATTTTCTGGGGAATTATGGTAATGTGTTGTGAAGATTGGCTCTCTCACTGGTACTACTCCCTTTTTGAGCCCATAAAACTGCTGATACCACCTAGTGAAAAGTTGCTCATCAGTGAAGATAGCTGTGTTAAACTTTGATATATCTCAGTGGCCATAAGATGTTTTGCGTGTACCAGGTCTGCTAGTACTGCCTCATGGAAAGTAGTCCATCTGTCATTATCGCGTTCTTCAACTCCCAAACCGCCGCCACTACCTCTTGGTGAGTTGTGCTTTAGTGAGGATACTGTACCGACCTCATGGAAAGTCGATTTCCAGTGAGATGTTCGTAGGTCGAGAGTTCGACGACGACACTGACTGTACAAGCAAGCATTTCCGGTGCTATTCGGATCAGTCAGTAGACCACGCGCAGAGATTGATAGACTTGAAAATAAAGACTTTTGGTGATAACACAGACCGATCTCGGAAAAGCAGACCGCGGAACCCGCTACCGTCAGTTGCTGGAAATTAAGCAAAAATTAATTATGAATGAAAAACCGCGACGGTTTGTACCGTGTTCGCGAGAAGCAAGCGCATGCAAAGACCGCGGCGGTAGGTACCGTGTCCGTCGGTCGATCGTGGCCGTCAGTCGATAAAAGAAAAAGACAAGCACAGCCACAGACCGCGGAATTTTGGTTGGGGGAAATCGATCCTAAAGAAAGAAAAAAGGCACGGCGGTCGGTTCCAGTCCGTCAGCCGATGGAAGTCCGGTTTTCGTCTGTTGAGACACTAAACGTTGTGTCCACGAACGTGCTCCATGAACCTATCCTCCTGGTCGAGATAAGTCCTAAAAGATTTGGAGTCGGAAGTCGTGCGCTAGATCATTCCGCAAGGATGGATTTGTATCCGGCACTGTTTTACACGTGAAGAAAGAGCTCGCGCCGCCGCACCATTCATTCAAGCTCACGTCAATCTGAAAACAAGGCATGTCTCTCACAATCAGGCAAAAAGCGAGGAAATCCAGGGTATGTCCGAACTGCACAACAAGGTCGCAAAGTGAAGCGTCCCCTGTCCCATCAAAAGCGAGAGGACCCCTACGTCGCCTGCGAGGTTGGGATCGCCATTCGCACTCCGTTCCAACACGGTCCTCCGCTCTTTGCACAGCACATGGCGCGTGGAGAGCGGCATCAACGCATACATGCAAGATGAGCCGCAGTCCGCGGCTTCTAAATGATTTGACCTGCTGGACGTGTTCATGCGGAGGAGTAGACGCTGCTTTCTTCCGAGGACTGGCGTTCTTGATCGCGCTTGGCGAGGTTCTTGTATTTCTTTTCCCAAAAGTCAGTCAGTTGCTACGACACCTCTGCACGGAGTAAATTCTCTCACCTGTTGTTCTTCCTCGCTGAGGGCCTGCCACTCCTGGCCGATCAGCTTCTGGCGGTCACCCACCTTCATGTGTTTGAAATCGCCGCTGGCTTGGCGGCTGACGGAGAACTGCACGAATGCGTTGGCGGCTCGCTTGACTTGGCGTTCGTCCTTGATGGCGGGCCACTTCTTCGAGTGCTTCGGGTCCAAGGTGCGGCGCAGCTTGGCGCGAGCCGCGTTTGCGATTTTGATCTCGTTGACGTCGTGGGACTCTACCCAGCGCTTGTACTCTGCATCGGCAGCCTCGTTGGATGTGTGGACTAGGTGGTTGTAGTGCTGTTCCTGTTAGCCGGCGGACATGGGACCGGCTTGCGATTCGGCCAAATACATACCTCGAGTTCAGCGGGAGTCACGTTCTTCCAAGCCGCTGCAACGCCTCTGCTGAATTCGGTCATCTGGGATGTGACCGTCGCGCGGGTCGCCTTGCGATCGGAGTGGTCACCATTTGCTATGCCCTCTCGCAGCTCGCCACCCTTCTCCTTCGTAAACGCATGGTACGCAGAGTGAAAGCTGCCTTTTTTCGCAGGAGGCTCCAGTGCAGCCTTCTTCAAGTCTTTGATCTCGGCCTTCTGCAGCGCCGCCTTCTTCCTCTCGATCTTCTCAGGCGTCAAAGCGGGCTTCACTTTCTTGGCCGCAACGGTTTTCTTCTTCAACTCAGCAGCCTTCTTTTTCGCGGCCTTCTCCTTTTCGGCGATCTTCTTCTCAGCAGCGTCGGTTTTGATCGTAGCGGGCGTCTTCGCCTTGGCCTTGACGGCGCGCTTGACTGGGCGACTGGGCTCGCCTACGGCCTTCTTCGGGCGTCCGGCGGGGATGAGCAGACGGGGAGCGTAGCTGAAGGTGCGGATGCAGAGGCTGGACTGGGTCGGGGGAGCTGCAATGGCTCGGAGACGCGCCTGGAGCGGTCGGCGCAAAGCGGCGGTGACCTGGCGGCCAAGCATCGTAGGCGAGAGGGTGGTTTGTACTGCGGCGATTGTTGCGACTGCAAGCGAGAGGCACTCTGCGGACGGTGGAGGTGATTGCGGGAGGGTGCAAGGGTGCCTGTGTCGCTGCGGTCGTCGTCGTGTTTGGACAAGACGCGAATGGCTGGAGAGTTTGAGTTTCAAGGAGCTCGGGCGTGATTGCGTCGAACGGCGGCTTTAGACATGCACGTGACCTCGCGAATTGTGGCGCGTTTTGGAGCGTATCGATTCCGACAGTACAATGTTGGATATTCAGGTCAGCCAGAACAGTAATTCAGTGATCGTTTCTAGTAGATATCTATATTGTTGGGCCTATCTACATCCTCCATGTGCTTCAATTGTTCTCTTACCCATGCTGTTCAGCTCTCATCATGCAGTAGCGGGCGCGCGCTAAAGTGCTTTTGCGGGGAACTAGGTGCTAGCTCAAGATCTCGCTGCCTCGCTTGCGCATCATCCTCCAACAATATTCAACTCCCACTCGGCTCATCAGCTACCCAAACACCAACCCACCATTTGCGCCACGGCCTGCAACATCAGCGGCCACATTCTTCAATCAAAGGTACATCACGAAATACTCTCCATCTCTACAGGTCATCAAGACCGAGCTACGCGAAGGACTGGCACTCCGACGCAAAAGCAGTTGCGCCGTGTGAGCAAGACCAAAAAAAGTACGAACAGCAACACCATCACCTGCCACGGCGACGATGGCATACTCACCCACCCGCAGAAGCGAAGATCGCACCACGCGTGACCGCCGCGAAGATCGCGGTCCGAGACGCAGGTCTCGCAGCAGAGAGGTGCGTCCCAACATGCGATTTTCGCAAGGGCGCGGCCCTGCGCAAAACTACAACACCCTAACGCATCAGCAGCGCGACTCCTACAGACGTCATGACAGACCCTACGACCGATATGACGACCGACGTGACGACCGACGCTCCGGAGGCGGAGGCGGCCGCCGCGACCGCTCGAGGGACCGCAAGAGATCGCGCGAGAGAAGCCCGGTGAGAGAAAGCAGGCGCGATGACAGAGACCGATTCCGTGACTCTCGCGATTCCTACGATAACCGCGACAGAAACCGTCCGAGACGCAGCAAATCTCCGAGGCGCGATGACCGTGCTCGCGATGCCGACAGGTATTCGAGAGCGCCGGGAAGGACCAGCGAGAGAGGCAGCGAGGTACGTCCAGTCCAATCCAACACGTTAGCACGTAACAAACTGCTAACCTTACAGACTCCACGCCCTCGCACTGCAGTGGACCCCGCCATTGCCGAGAAGGAAGCCGAAGAGAAGAGGAAGCAAGAAGAGAGGCGCGCCAAAATGGAAGCATGGAAGGCCAAGGTGCTTGCCGAGAAGTCTCAAGGTATCGCCTCCGCAACAGCAACAACTCCTCCTGCCGCCGCTACTGCAAGCACTGCACCTTCAAGCGACGCAACACCGATGAACAAGCCAGATCCCAAGGAAATCCAGAAGAGACTTCGGGCTGCAAAGGCTAGGCAAGAAGAGTCAAAGAACAAGCCACTCGGCGGTGATGTGGCGATTCCGTCGCCGGCGCCTGAGCAGATTGCCAACGGTGCTGGACGCGGCTCATCCAATGCTACTCCCGAGCCCACGAAGGTGACAACCAAGGTTGCTGGGTTTGGCCTTAACAAGGTTGCCGATAAGGCAGATGTCCAAATGCCAAAAGCCGCTTCGAAGCTAGGTGAGGAAGAGACGTCCCAACGCAAGCTTGGAAAGCTACCTCACCTGCCCGACGCCGACATCACTATGGACGATGTACCTGAGCACGCGGCTGACGACGACGACGAGGGTCAAGATGACCTCCGAAGCGACGACGAGGCAGATGAGGCGGCCCGCGAAGCTGCACAGAAGCGTGCTGAGCAGACGGCCATGCGGCCTACGTCTCTGGCCAACGATAATGCACCTGCAAACGACGCAATGGAAGTTGACGACGACGACGAGGTGGACCCACTCGATGCATACATGAACTCCCTCGACGCGCCCGTGGAGTCGGATCCGTTAGACAGCTATACCAATGGCAAGCAAGATACTGTCGTCTTTAACAGTGACGACGAACCTGAGATGGATGCCATCGGTGACGCGTCCGACGAAATCGCCGCCATGATCAAGAAGAACAAGAAGAAGGAGATTGCTCAAGTGGATCACAACAACACGGACTACAAGCCTTTCCGCAAGAACTTCTACTCAGAGTCAATTGAAATTTCCGCAATGACTGAGGAAGAAGTCAGCGAGCTGAGGAAAGACCTTGAAAACATCACGGTCAAAGGCAAAGATGCACCGAGACCCATTCAGAAATTCGCGCAGGGCGGCTTCGGCGCCCAAATCATGCAAGTCATCAACCAGCTGGAATTCAGCACTCCAAGCTCCATTCAATCGCAAGCGCTGCCGGCTATCATGTCTGGTCGCGATACCATTGGCGTCGCCAAAACCGGATCGGGCAAGACCATGGCATTCGTACTTCCGATGTTCCGCCACATCAAGGATCAACCACCGCTTGAGACCATGGATGGGCCTATAGGTATCATCATGGCACCGACGCGTGAGTTGGCCGTGCAGATCCATCGCGACTGCAAGCCATTCCTAAAGGCACTCGGCCTTCGCGCAGTCTGTGCCTATGGAGGCGCGCCTATCAAGGATCAAATCGCTGAGCTGAAGCGTGGCGCCGAGATCGTTGTCTGCACCCCTGGCCGCATGATCGATCTGCTTGCGGCCAACAGTGGCCGTGTCACCAATCTCCGTCGCGTCACCTACGTCGTCATGGACGAGGCTGACCGTATGTTCGACATGGGCTTCGAGCCACAAATCACGAAGATCCTCATGAACGTGCGGCCGGATCGCCAGACCATCCTCTTCTCGGCGACATTCCCACCCAAGATGGAGGTCATGGCCCGCAAGGCGCTCAAGAACCCTGTCGAGATTCTTGTTGGTGGCAAGAGTATCGTCGCCGCCGAAATCACCCAGGTCGTGGAAGTCAGGGAAGCCAACACCCGGTTCACCCGTCTCCTGCAACTGCTCGGAGAGCTTTTCAACGAGGACGAAGACACCCGTTGCCTTGTGTTTGTGGAGAGACAAGAGACTGCAGACGAGTTGTTCAAAGAGCTCGGTAAGAAAAACTACCCCTCGGTCTCCATTCATGGTGGCCGTGAGCAGATCGATCGTGACGAGGCGATTATGCACTTCAAACAGGGTGTCTTCCCTGTCATGATTGCCACTTCCGTGGCGGCGAGAGGTCTCGATGTGAAGCAGCTCAAGATGGTTGTCAACTTTGACTGCCCGAACCACAATGAGGATTATGTGCATCGTTGTGGCCGTACCGGTCGTGCCGGCAACACAGGCACGGCGGTAACCTTCGTTATGCCCGATCAGGACCGCTACGCTGCGTTCTTGGTCAAGTCATTGACTGATAGTAAGCAAGAAGTCCCGGCAGACCTCCAGGCTTTGGCCGACAAGTTCAATAAGAAGGTTGAGGCCGGTGAGACCAAGAAGTACGGTGGTGGGTTTGGAGGTAGAGGTATTGAGCACCTTGACGCTACCCGCCAAGCGGAAGAAGGTCGCATGCGCAAACAGTACCGCACTGAAGACCAGCCCGAGGAAGAAGAGACAACGGAGACCAAGAAGGACAAGGGAGGCAAGGAGGAGACTACGACCAAGAGCGGCGAAGCGTCGGAGTCCTCGATTCCTCAGAACCTTGCCGAGATCCTGAGGAACGCCATGAATGTACAAAGGGCCGAGCCCAGACCTGCCGCCACGAACGATAGGCGGGCCGGGGCTGCTGCTGCTGGACGCCCCCAGGGTGCTGATCCGATGGCGGCCGCTCGCGCAGCTGCCGCGAACATCACCAACCGCGTCGGAGGAAACAGAGGTCAGTCCGCAACATCCAACTTAACCCCCAGTAGTGATAACCCCTCGCTGAGACACAGTACAGGCGCCGCGCGCGAAGGCCAGCACGTCGACAACCACGGGCCCGACGCCGGAGCCTTCCACGCCACGCTCGAGGTCAACGACTTCCCGCAGCGCGCCCGCTGGGCCGTCACCAACCGCACCAACACCTCCAAGATCCTCGACAGCTCGCAGGTCTCCATCACCACCAAGGGCGTCTACTACCCGCCTGGGAAAGTGCCGGGCGAGGGCGAGCTGCCCAAGCTGTACATTCTGGTCGAGGGCCCGACGGAGATTATTGTCGAGGACTCGATGGCCGAGTTGGTCAGGTTGTTGAAGGATGGCACCATTGCTGCGCTCGAGGGCGAGGCGAACAAGCCCCAGACTGCTGGCAGGTACAGTGTGGTTTGAGACTTTTCAACTTCGGTATCAAGGCAAGGAGTGAAGCCTTTTGGGCTGTTGCCGGAAGAGGAGACCAACGAGGCGCGAACAGGACGGACAGCCTTCAATTGTCACACAAGCAATCCCGGTGCAACTACACGGCTCGTCTGTTTCGCAAGATCATGTATGTAGTGTATTCAAAGCGCCCTGACGTGCATTGCACACAAACTCACACTCACACTCTAACGTTAATTTCTTGAACAGCTCTGAGGTATATCGTGTCATGTACATATAATAAGCTCTCCAGGCTCGGCAGGTCGATTGTCGTTTGATCTTCCAAGTTCCCCGCTCGCTTGGCGTATGAACCAATGTCGTAGTCAATCTCGCAGTTGCTGCGCTTCACGCTGCACTTACCTCTTCATAAGTCTTGGAACATGCTCATTGCCAATGTTTGACTATCATGAAAGAGGCAGGAGGGCGGCGTGGTGGAGCTGTCTCTATCTGCGTCGCAAGTCCGACACCTCTTACCCACTGTCAACACCACGCGATCCGACCTGCTATCTGCATCGATCGACATTCTTACCACCGGAATCCGCCAGTGAGAGCTGCACGTCTACAACGAACCTGCCTGTTCCTGTTCTTGGAGCCAAGGCCTAGAATGTCACCTACCAGAAGCATTGTGTATCTCACGGCGGGCTGAGACTTGGATTACAGCCGTCCAAGGTCGAGCCTAGTATATGTTTCCGCACCAGGAGCCACAGGCGTCTTCTCTCACTGGTCTCACTGGACTCCTTCGTTCTGATCGCCGCCCACCATGAAGCTCAGTCTCCTGAGCGCCCTGCTCGCCTCCACAGCAGCCGCCGCTCCTCACCTCGAACCCAGAGCCGCCAAATATGAGGGCTACAAGGTCCTCCGCATGGACACCGGCGACAAGCTAGAAGACGTCAAGCAAATTCTCTCGGCCTTCGACTACGAGGAGTGGAGCCACGACGTCTCCAAGCACATCGACTTCTCCCTCCCAGCCGACCAGGCCAAGAAGCTGAAGGGCTTGGGCGCGAAGTTCACGGAGATGCATAGCGATTTGGGCAAGGATATTGCTTATGAGGGGAGGCCGGGGAAGTATAAGGGTAGGTGAGATTGGTTGACATGGTGGTTGGGGAATGTGCTGACATAGGGTTTGTAGGGAAGAAAGGGAAGAAAGGTCCGAAGAAAGGTCCAAAGGGTCCAAAGGGGCCGAAGAAGCCTGAACCTCTGCCTGATCTCTCTTGGTATGAGAGCTACCATTCTTACGATGAGCATCTCGAGTATCTCGACGATCTTGCGGCTGCCTTCCCTAAGAATTCGGAGGTCTTCGTTGCTGGACATTCGCTCGAGGGTCGCGAGCAAAAAGGCATTCACTTGTGGGGTGCCAACGGCAAGAACTCGAACAATGCCATCCTCTGGCACGGGTGGGTGGAGCGGATCCCAATCGCATCCATGTCTCGAGAACATCCACTAACAAATCCTCCTCAGAACCGTCCACGCCCGCGAATGGATCACCACAATGACCGTCGAATACCTCGCCTACCAACTCATCGCCGGCTACGGCAAAAACGCCAACGTCACCTCCTTCGTCGACGACTACGACTTCTACCTGCTCCCCATCGTCAACCCAGACGGCTTCGTCTACACGCAGACCAACGACCGCCTGTGGCGCAAGAACCGCGCGCCCCCTCTCCCCGGCGCCAACACGTCGGAACCCTGCTGGGGAGTCGATCTCAACCGCAACTGGCCGCACGAGTGGGTGGGACCGGGATCCTCGAACAACTCTTGCACTCAGACTTATCGTGGTCCGAGCCCGGGGTCCGAGCCGGAGATGAGTGGGATGCAGCATTTCGCGGATAAGTTGGCGGATAGCCATGGGTTGAAGCTGTTTATTGATTGGCATAGTTACTCGCAGCTGATCTTGAGCCCTTATGGGTATAGCTGCGAGGCGGTTGCTGGGACTAATGAGGAGCATGTTGATCTCATGGCTGCTACTGCAGAAGCCATTGAGAAAGTCCAAGGAAGTGTATTTCAATACGGTCCCACATGTCAGACGATCTACGCTACGAACGGAGGCAGCTCTGACTACGCCTACGACATCTCGGGATCCGAATGGAGCATGGCTTTTGAGCTCAGGGACACGGGCACCTATGGTTTCATTCTGCCCCCAGAGCAGATTATCCCCAACTGTGAGGAGATCTGGGCTGGTATGCAGGTTATGCTGTCGATGATCTGATCTCCTGGTCGTTGAGGTGGACGGGGATGTTGGGTTTGGAAGCAGTTGGATCGTTAGGTTCCACGTTCGAAAGTCGAGATTGTTTTTATGCAGAAACGAATCCTATGAACAACAAATTGAAGAACCTGAAACAATTGGTCATGCATGTTTACTTGTATCAGCGGATTTGACATATCTTGATAGTAGATATGCCAGTGAGAGTGCCGGGTTTCGTTCGCAGTATCTGCAACGGTAGACCATATGCGTACGCCCGTGTCAGCAGATTGGATCCGGTTCGATGGTGGTGATACCAACGAGAGCGTCCATTGCAATTTACAGCAACTCCGATGATCGATCAAGTTCGCATGTGTGTATCAGCAGAGTCAATCACTTTCAACGAGAGCGTCGGTTCTCGTGGTTCGCATCTTTGGACGACCATCTAGTAATGATGCGATTGAACTATATCTCATTCTTGGTAATCAATATTTTATGTAATACTTGGAGTGCGAAATGATGATTCGTAAGCACTGGGAAGTACGCTGTGAGAAAGAAAAAAAAAGAAATAGCGAACTGCTGATCATTAAATTACATCTACTACGAAGTAGTGGACAAACAATGTATCTTGCGATAAGGAATATAGTACTGCAGAGTATTAGCTAACTCGTATAACTGAAAGAGAAGATGAAGTAAGTGGTAGGAGTATAGCCACATGGAACCAGATGTCAAAAGCAAGAAACGAAAGATCAACATGAGCATCAACGTCGCTAACAGAACCAAAGAAACAAGAGACTCCGGTCACTTCTTGCGAGCAGCATCTTTCTCATTATTCTTCCGAGGAGCAGAGTCCGGCTCCTTCTTCTCAGCCACAGTCTCCGCCGGCGGCAAGATAGATTCGCGGAAAAGCTTGACCACTCTGGCGAGCGCCTTGTTGAGATTCTTCGGCGGCACTCTCCCCAGATCGCGGACTATGATGCCTTCGTACCCGACGTGCCAGATCTCTGCCAAGTTAACCGTGATACCTTCCAGCAGGAAATGATTGCTGCGGCGGAGCTGGACCCACAGCGCTGGGGAATCGGCCATCTGCACTTTTGTGCCGTCGTTCAGCTCTTGCCCGACGTTCCAGTGGCTCTGCGACAGATCTGAGCATGCGCCGTGGTGGCAGAGAGGAACGCATGTCAGTGCCCGGCCGACACCTTTGACTGCTTTGTCGTCGCGGATCACGAGCATCACTCGTTGGTGGAGGGAAGAGGCAGAGTGTGGGCCGGTGGTGGCGTGATTGTCTTCTAGGATGTGGATGATGTCTCCCACGTTGGGGTTGGCGGTTATGACAGGGCTGTACTCGGCGGGACTGAGGGCATTCTTGGGGTTGGTGCCCCGAGGTCTGATGAAGCCTTTGAGATTGGGGAAGACTCCTGGACGGTCGGGAGCGTGGGTCTCGGAGTATGGCGGCGGCTGGGTCTTTTCGGCCATTTTGCTGTCGGTGTGTTCGCTCGGTCTTGGAGTGAGATCTTGTTTGATGGTGTCCAAAGTGTGAGTGTTACAACACTGAGAGCAGCACTCCGTGACCTTATAGCCTGACTCATCTTCGTTTCGCCACCTTTGAGGGGCGGCCTCATCGGATTGAGTATCACATGGTCAACAGCGCCATGTTTCCGTCTGCGCTAAGGTGGCGAGACATGCAAGCAACATCTTAAGCCTCTAATCATGCATACAATACAAGCACCTGCTTGCCAAAGGCGGTGCATAGTGTGAGACGGACGGACTCGCGGTGTAAGAAGAGCTCGTCATTCGTTCCAGAGAAGGACCGGTCAAGATCCAGGCAGCAGAAATCTTATGCGGAAGAGCTTGTCGAAGCGCATGTGTACTGTATGGAGCAAAGGGCCCCTTGGCCTTATCAGCTGTTAGGGTTTGAGTATGCCAGCGTCGCTTTGGCGAGGGAGGAGGTATCCTGGAACTCCAGGCTGTTGATCGCCTCATCTCGTTGGCCGGTTTATCGAACAACTGCCGTCGGTCCCACCTCCAGAAAGACTGCGATATCACAGTGGACCTTGGCCGCCGAGGCTGTGACACCGAATAATGTACCCATTTCGTGGAAATGACATAGAGCGAGGAGGCTATGGCGAAATCCAACCGAAAGACGAGTACTGCATCAATGCAGCGGTGGCGCCACGTATCGCAGTACTGTAAACCGAAGTTCAGAGCACATGAAGGCCGAGACCCGGTGTAGGAGGTGAAGTTTATGCAGAGTCGCATACTAGGTGGGCCAGCTGAACCTCATGATCTGCGTGCGGAGTGGAAGCGAGGGACCGGTCAGTGGTGACAAGTGAGGTACCCACATCTGCTTGTCAGCATGCGGAGAGCCGAACTGTGGTGCTTCGGTGTCCTTTGCCTTGCCCAGTAACCTCCAGCGGTGACCGATCGGTGTTGTACGACACAACTGACCCGCAAAAAAGAAACGCAAAAAAGAAACGTGAAAACATCGAAAAAAGGAAGTGTAACTCTTGGGATAGTCATCCGAAGAGCCCAACGCGGGACTCGAACCCGCAGCCTCGAGATTAGAAGTCTCGCGCGCTACCATTGCGCTAGCCGGGCTTTCCAAACCTCACTTTTACTCCAACGTCGAAGCTGCAGTTTGAGGCCTGATCTGTGTCGAAGAGGACATCAAATTAAATATATACCCTTGTCTAATTTCTGGCGTGCTCGATACAACCCTAACCCTACTACATCCGATACTCGTCGTAATTGTGCTCACCTAGTGATCGCTCGCAACCTGAGAACGCATACAATCGTAGTAGGTAGTCAAGACAGAGTTGTTCTGGAGTTGTTGTTTATCGTAGATTGTGGTTTGGGGTCAGTACCGGGCTTCTCGTCTGGTCGTTGTGAACTTGGCTGTTTAGCATGACGAATCGTGTTGAGACGACATGGCGAGAAACTGAAGGACATCAAACGATGCTTGAATATATAGATCGGCTCCATTGGACGTCTTGCAGCACTATGCTTCATGAAAAGTCTGGCGAGTTTTGCAAGGAAGTTGAGTAAAAACCAGACAAGGCGTAACCATACCATGCCGCTAAAATACCCGCGCTATGCAAAAAAGCAACGAAACAAAAAGAGTCTACAGACTCACAGAGAGGCTAGTCAGGCTAGTCGCTCTCATTCCCATCAAGCGCCTCGTCTTTCATCTCTCCCCTTCCATCCATCTCAGGCTCATCCATACCCTCCATCGTCTCGTCCGCCACTTCGTCGTCGTCGTCATCATCATCGCCTTCGTCGTCTTCGGGCTCGTCGTCATCCCCTTCCTCGTCGCCCTCTTCCTCATCGTCGTCGGCTTCGGCTCCCATGTCCTCGACATCGTCCTCGTCGATGGGCTCGCCGGGTGTGATGACGACGTGCCCGTCTGTGCCCTTGAACTTCTTTGAAGGGCGCTCGCCATCCTCGCCTCCGGCTTCTGCACGACCGTTCGCGACTCCGTTGAGTTGTGCTGCGAGTAGCGAGGCATCGGTGGCGTCGGCAGCGTCGTTGCCTTCTCCGCCGTTCTCGCCGCCGGTCTTTTCGGCTTTCTCGGCTTTGACGCGGTGGCGGTATGAGTTGCGCTTGTCACATTGGGTATCGTTGTATTCTGGATGTTGTCAGTAAGTTTCGGAGTTGGGTGAGGAAATATGGGACGAAAGCTTACTCTTAAGTTCAGCCTCAAGCCTTGGCAGAAATTCCTCAAGCTCTGCATCTTTGAGCGCGGACATGACATCTTGCGGTGATATTGTCTTCTTGTTGCTCAGGCGTGCGTTTTCATTTGAGCTGACGGGAGAGTTGATTAGCATTTGAGCATAAGCAGAGCCTGGGCGACGACTAGTGGCGACAAAATAATTTGGGCATTCGCCCGGCCAAAAATCAGAAAATCAAGAGAGCTTACTTGGATGCAATGTAGCTCACGAATACTGTCGCGCTCTTATGCATGGCCAGTAGTGCGTCTTTTTGAATCTGTGTGTTTGCTGGTAGGACTCCTTTTGCGAGGCGGGCGATCATCGATTTCGGCAGGGTGAGGTCCTGTGAAGTTGTCAGTATGAGCGTTCACTCCATCTAAACAGTTGCAGTCTCTCACATCAACACCAAGGCCATCTTTGTCTTTGCTTGCTTTTGCAGGTGCAGGAGCCGGCTCTGCGCCCTCCTCGGGAGGATTTGAAGCGGTGCTCTTGCGAGGAGGCATGGTGAGGTCGAGGTCGCCCGGTGATCGCTATAGCGCGGTAGTATTTTGGTTTAAGTCAGAGTGCTGAGACGATGGTGGTTCAATGGCAATGGTGAAGTGGCAAGTAATAGCTGAACACGTGAGACGACGCGTAGTGAGTGGAAGTGCGAGATGGAGCGCGTTGGATGGAGACTTTGAAGTGGTGCAGACCCTTTCAGAACTCAACCTCACGGCTGCGGCCTGCCTTGCCTTTTCCCCCACCGCTCATTCTGGCGGCAACCTAGCAAGTCTGGGGAGCATTATTCATGGGCGATCCAATTGCGGCCGTTCAATTGCATTCACTCCTATACACGCTTCACTCTAAGAGTCTAAGTTCCTCCTTCATCCCATCGATCTTCAATACCAATGCTCAAGACCATAGACGACAGATATCAGGTACTTCCGATGCTGTATTCAGTCCAAGATCTAGAAATCGCCCGAATGGTACGAGACAAGCTGGCCAACTACCTCGAGGCGCAGATGCAAGTCTTTCAAAACACGTATGATGGTTATGACTACCTTACAGGATCACAGATACACTCAGGAGAGACCATAGTCCCCCCAACACCATTCCGTGCCTCGATCGCATTGAGCGACCTTCTTCCTCTATACATGCCATGCCGATATAGGCAGAGGTTCGCAACGTCAGAATGCATAGATTCGGACAGCTTGGATGTCTAGATCCTCGAAAAGGCAAGACATGCCCAATCGATGGTCTCATGACCCTCTTGAGTAAAGGCGACTCGGAGAGCCTGGCTCTTCTCCAGTTTCAGCCGGTACAGCTGGACGTCCTGTGAGATGTCTCCCACTTTGTGTCAGAGTGCGAGTTGCGGTGCTATTGCTCATGGCTTTCGCAGCCGTGCTTTTGGGTCTCTGGTGTGACGTAGGCATCACTCCTTACAGTTCTCCCAGAGAAAGAAGATCTGCCAGTGCTCCCATATCCATTGACAAGGCAGACCGCTCGTTTGTGTTCGACCAGACAACGTACGCATAGACATGCAGTCACACGCATACGCACAAGCTCTTGCTCAGCGCCAACCACCGACCCTTCCCTCATCCCACCTGCGCTTCCTTTCCGCCCTCAAGAACGCCGTCTTCTTATTCTCCTTGACTCGCCGCACGAACTCCCCAATCTCGCGATCCGATGCCATTCCACCCTCATCAAGCCAACTTTCTTCAAGCCCTCTCACGAGTTGTTCCTGTTCCTGTACGCTTGCGCTCAACCTTTGATACAGAGCCATCGGGCTGAATGATTGCAGTGCGTCCTCCGTCTCCGAAAGCTTCGACCGATGTTGCTGTTCCAAAGCGCGCAACGAAAGCAAACGCGACTGTGACTGCTCCCGCTGTTGGTTCAATCGTGCTTCTAGTTGTAGGATGGAGTCAGCAAGCGCAAGGTTGCTTTCGATCAGAGGCTGTAGAGGTTCTTCGGAAGCGGGGATCGCTGGATGTGTGGTGTTTGGGTTGTTCAGGAGGGCGGATTGTAGGTCTCTGTCTTCTAGCAATTTGTGCAGGTCGGACGTGTTCTTCTCCTTCAGTGTCTCGGGCAGCCAGTTGTGCTCGATGATGGGTATGGGAGGCTGTGATGATGGTTGTGTCTGAGGATGCTGGCTAGAGTTCCCATCCAGCTCTGAGATCTCGTATTGCTGCTGTCCAGGAGGAGGTGGAGGTAGAGGTGGTCCTCTGGTAGGAGTGGCCGAACCTGATGGCTTCGGTGGGGGTACTGGAGGGGTGGATGAGTAGTGTGCAGGAGCAGGCTGCGGTGCTGGAGAGCTCGCATATGCGGGAGTGGAGGAGTATGACATTTTTGCTACTATTCGCTGAGACAGCCTTGCTCTGTGTACATACAGTTGTCTGGAGGTCTGGAGAGTGTCGCGACAAGGTGAAATGCTGTTATCGCCGTGATCAAGCCAAACGTCTCGCCGACCGTACTGCTGCTATCTCATCCACTCCGCTTCCTTTGCGACGACACCGCTCTCGATACTGCCGGCAGAATCACGACGCACCAATACTCCCTCAGACCCACAACTCCTTCAACAACGACACCTACTGTCTACCGCTCTCTACGAGTAGGTGCGGCGCCACCATGGGCCGTCGCCCAAACGCCGTGGTGAACGAGTTCTTCCTGCGCGGAGAGAAGCTCGATGATAATAGTAATCGTTATCAGCACACCTGTAAAAAATGCGGCGAACACGTACGTAGAGGTGATGCAAACAGTAGGTACTCGCTGACAGTTTTCCAAGTTCAAAAAAGGTCGTATAGACAGCATGATGACCCATCTGCTGAAGCGCTGTCCCAACATGACCCAGGAGGATCGCAATCTCTTGTTCGTTCACATGCAACAGAAAGATTCGAACGGCTCAGGCAAGGCGAAGAAGCAAGCAACTAGCGAGCGTCAAAACACGCAAGATGTAGGATATGCGCAGCCGCAGATGCCGATTGCCACAGACCCAGGATTGAATCAGCAGAGACTTCCAGGCTTTCCACCAGTCCATAGACACAACCAACACATGCAGCACATGCAGCAGCAAGTGCAACATGGCGCTCAGCAAGGACCACCACCTAACCTGCCACTTCATTTACTAACCCCACGCGAGCAGTCGGCGCTGGACACACTTGCGGAAGTCTCTCGTCGACACATGGACTACTCTGGGCAAAATTTTGGCTATGGAAACGACCTGCAACAGCCTGCGGTATTGCGACAATCGGATAGAGTCTTGGTTGAACAAGCGTTGCTGGCAGCGCTACAGCGGCAGGACGCCAATGGTCAGATCGGTCCCAGCAGCATGGAGCCTATGTCGCTTTCAATGTATGGGAGTTATGAGCCACAAGCGCAAATGGGCGCTGAACAGGCCATCTTCACTAACAATCAGATCGCGATGCCGCTTCCACAAGACAATGCGCCTCCAAACCATTTGATCGAACAGGATCACTACGAGCCAAATGTGGAATCAATAGACCCGCAACTGGAAACACAGGTCGAGGTCGATGAGCAGCCACCGCCAGTAGTTGATTGCGAATCGCCTCAACAGCCGCAGGCAGATGTTATGACCTGGACAGAAAATCCGCAAGACTTCGTCACGCAACAGGATCCGCCGTCAAATGACCCAAATCCGGAGTTCAGTGTTCTCCACAAACCAGACAAGACCAACGCGCGCTCGAGATTCACAGACACTCGACGCAAGGAAGTCCAACAGATTCGCAAACGAGGTGCTTGCATGCGATGCCGAATGCTGAAGAAGCCATGTTCGGACGGGACTCCTTGCGGTGCTTGTAAGAAAGTTGATTCTGCAAGGGTGTGGAAAGGTACTTGCTTGAGGACGAAGCTTGCCGAAGAGTTCTTGTTGTATTCGACATCATACTTCCATTCGCAGACGGTTGCACTTTTCGCCAACAACGTCCGTGGAATGACCCACGCGCCTATGCCTGGTCGAGTGGAAGTCGCTCTGGTCCCGAGCTATTCACTCGTGATGACGCTCGGCCTGAAGCGTTACCTTGGATCCTCAGGTGAAAACGGCAATCAGGGTGTAGTCTCGAATGAGACGCCTCTCGCGACCCGCAGGCACGATATCATCACGCTTGACGATGAAATGGCGTCGCAGAAGATCTCCGAATACTGCATGAAGGATTCCGTCATCGATGCAAGCATAGGAAACGAAGGAAGTCCATTTCTCCAAGCAACACTTCGCGAGGCAAAGGCATTGCTCGAGACAGAGACGACACGTCAGGCACCCTCAGCCCAAAAATCGACATCTTCTCGCACAAATCCAATCTCGCCCAGCACTCTTATCACAAACGTGATTGAGCTATGGATCGAAACAAACATTCTAATATCGAATCCCCATCAGTCTTTGCACATACGCTACAACTCTAGCAAAAGTGCACAAGCCTCAGTCTGCCCAGACGATGCCACGCCATCGTCCTTTACTCTACCCTTGGACCCACGTAGTCTTGCGCTCATACACTCGCAACTCATGGCGGCCACAGAAAGTGCCTGCCACAGACTGAGCAAAGCAGTCATGAACGAACTCGAACGCCGCCTCCTCCAACGCCAGCAAGTCTCCGCTTTCGCCACCTTCATCTCAGCGGTCATCCTCTTCAACTGCGTCGAACGCACCACCGCATTTTATTACTCGCTCGACCCATCACCAGTACCGGTAGACACAACAACAACAGCAACACCCCAAGATCCCACCTTCTCAACCCATCCCCACCAACCCTCCCATCCTCCCCCCAAAAAATGGCACCAAGGCCCGCACTTCGCCCGCCTCCTCACGACCCTCCTCCGCATGCGCGCCCTCCCGCCCCGAACCAACCGCACAGCCGACAACAAACTCGCCGTGCTGCAGGAACCCGCAGGCCCAGCAGTAAAGCTTAACGGCGTGGCGGTCCGCGAGCAGCAAGATGCGGATACCATGCGGGCGGCGAAGTGGCTGGATCCTTTGCGGCTGGATGTTGAGGAGTTGCGCGCGAGGAGGGATGGGGATGTTGGGGTCGTGGGGTGGGAGATGAGGTTTGTTAGTGGGGTTTTGTTGGGGGAGGGGATGTGATGTAGGTGGGTGAGATTGGGTGAGATTGGGTGGTTTCTGCATATGGGCGTTTAGGTGTGAGTGGAGGGTTTTTTCTTTGGATTCGAGTGTAGATTCAGCGCAACAGTAGTATGATACCCCAAGCGATTCTTGGGGTGGGTGAGATGGGTGGGTGTTTACATTTGTGGGCAGGATTTCGTTCATTGAGTGTAGAGTATGATACCCCAACTAAGTGAACTGACTGCATTCCAAAACTGCAGTCATGGTTGTTATTACCCGTCTCACAACTTTATAGCCTCCAGTTTCCCAAATTCTGTAGAAGCCGTACATCTATCGAAGTAGTGATTTCCCTTCCACCCTCACCCATATTAGGTATCCATGTAGCTTTTCACGACCGCAGCAAGCGTTCCCAAAACGCATCCTCAAGCAAATCCAGCTTACAAGTCCTTCCAACCTCGACCTCACACGTGCCGCCACCGCCGCCGCCACCACTACCAAACCCACTCTGAGGTCTCGGCGGCACTTGCTGCGAGTCGCTACTGGCTCCATACCTGTCTCCACCACCAGAAAACCTCCCAGCGTTAACCGGCCGGAACCTCGCCTCCGTCTCGCTCACATCCCCCCCCGAACCATTCCTAGCGCACATCACAGCCTGGTCTTGCCGCCACTTGACTTTGATCTTGACGACCAGCGCAGAGAACCATTCCAGCAGCTCGTCGTGCCGCTCTTGCGCGTGTGCTGCGCTCATTCGCGCGACGAGAGTGTCGAGCAGTGCTTCTGGTTCCAGCAGGCCGCGGATGGCGCCGGGCACAGCTTCCCAGGTCTCAAATTGGGGGTGCAGGATTAGGATTAGGACGGCGAGGACGGAGAGCAGGTTTGTCCAGTCTATGATTGTGAAGAAGAAGATCGTTGCGGGCGGTTGGCGGGAGATGAGGTCGTCAAAGTAATCTTTGACAAGCACTGCAGTTTCGGTGAGAGTTTTCGCGTGACTGTTCTGCGGCAGGGCGCTGCTGTTCTGCAGGATGATGGAGGACATGAGGATTTTGGAGGCTTCCATGTCCGGGTGGGGTTTGAACGTCGAGGTCCGCGGGAAGGATTCTTTCAGGCGGCGGAGGATGGAGGCCGAGTTGTGCCAGATTTGCCAGGCGCGGCGCTGCGCTTCGCTTTCGCTGGCGGTGCGCAGGGCGCTGTCGGCGTCTTCGAGGTGGCGGCTTAGTTCTACCAGGCCTGGGCCGTCGCTTCGTCCGATCCAGAGGCCTCGGCCGCCGGCTTGTTGGGCGACGCAGGTTAGGTGGTCGCTCCAGCGGAAGGGGGAGGGTTTGTCTGAGGCGATGCCTGTGAGGGATGTGCAGAGGTAGTGGCAGCCTAGGAAGAGCAGTGGAGTCTCTGAGCTGTTGTAGTTGTTGTTGTAGTCGCTGGCTTGGGCGTATAGTCCAAGTTCGGCGGTCATTCCGGTGAGGAGGTGCAGGTATCTGTAGATCTGCTTCTTGTTCATGAATCTGTGGTGCCACATGGTGTGGATTGAGAGGCCGCTCATGAGATCCGGGCTGCAGCGGCCTTCCATGATGCATTTTGTCGAGATGATTTGGCGAAAGGCCCGGACGAGACGATGTCGCAGCTCTGTGTTTGCGGCTACTGTGACGGTGCAGATTGCTAGGGTTGTGACTGGGTTCTCTGAGACCGTTCGCATGATGTCCATTCGTGGGTTGTCGACGAGAGGGGAAATGAACGGGGACCGTTTGGCCATTCTTTCGAAGATGGAAAAACTTTCTTTTACAAAGGCATGATCCACACCGGCCAGACAGTCAGTAAAGGAAGGTGCATGGTCGTCTAGTTCCAGGCGCTGCGCGAAGAAAGATGTGAATGATGGGCTGCGGTCCTGGGTGATTTCCGACAAGGCTCCAGAGGCATGTCTGAGTGAATCCGGATATCTGGGTTGTGCAGGGTGAGAGGGCATTGGTGAACGGCTTGATGTCGTCTGCAAAGGTAATGCTGTGTTGTCGAGGATGTGCGAGAGGGGAGCGCCTCTGATTTCGGGTTCGCCGAGTCCATTGATCGATTGCCTCTTTCGAGGCTTGGGGATGGAAGGAAGACATTCTCGGCTCATGCGATGGCATCTAGTATAATAGTTAGCGACCTTGATGTGTTGATGATGAGGGGGACCAAAAAGTCATCAAAAGTTGATGCTTTCGAGGCCTGAATCGCAAATTGCGAAGCACACGCCCGGACCAATGGTTGGGGTTTCGCACTAACCTCTCACAAATACCGGCGACGGTAGATGGGATACATTTCATCTTCAGGCCCTGGAGAAAACAATGCTTCATCAGTCGACGTATTCTCAAGCCTAGCCAGCGACACCAGGAATTCTTACCGCGCATGACTGACAGGCCGAATTTCGCGGCTGTCGTTTGCGTTTCGCAGAGGCATCCGGAGTGGCATCCTGGGCATCTTGATCGTTCAGGTCCCTGGGCGTCTCTGACGGCCTCGCTGTGGTCTCCATGATAGTCGAATGCGCCCATTGGCCGGCGGCATAGTAGAACAGACCGAGTCGGAGGAGGTGAGGTCAGGTCGCGACAACGGGCGAGGAGGACTTAGACTCGGAAGCATTCAATCGGCAGCAGCGTTCGCGCGGCAAAAGCATCCGTTATGCCGACCGACACAGCACCGCACTCGGAAATCAGAACCTGAAGTGCCCCAGATCGCCCCCAGACAATCCACACGGCGGAGCCCCGGCTAGCCGGGCCGCGGCTACTGCAAACTGAGAGAAAGAAAATGCGGTAGCCTGACTGGCTGCTGGCCTTTCCATTCGCGAATCCTCGTCGCACACGCTGTCCTCTCACTGCAACTGTTACCTGATGACATTAGTTACATCGAACGTCCTCGTCTCTGCCTCAGCGAATATACGCGAAGCAATAACGCGGCATAAGAATACCCGCCGCGCCTCCAGTCTCCAGTCGGGTAGCAGCGCCGCAAAACAATGCCCGCTAGGAGGCCATTATGCATGCCGCACTGCAACATGCATGCTATTGAAGCAACGCAGATCAGGACACCTTGCCGAAAGCGCTGCATATTGGGAGATGGCGAAATTGCAAGGTCGTATATCGCCTCCCTAGCCCGGTCTCACACCTCTACCCGATCCTACCGAAGGCCGCATCCGTCGCCCGCAAATGCAATCAATCAATCCAGACCCGACCGTGTGGGCAGGAAGCGCTATCTATTCGGGGCTCTCCCGAGCAGACCATTATGCTCAACATCCCGTTCAGGTACATATGCATGCATGCATGCGCGCGCGCGCCGCCGCCAGCTCATGGATGATGGAAACGGACGTGCGGGCCTGCCACCTGCATTGGCGTTTGCTAAGTGGTGCTTTTGCCTGGACGTGCCATGGCTTCTTAGGTGTTGTCGCCCGTTCGCTACGTGCTTAGCCCTCTCTTATCGCCTGGGTCCGACCTCGATCAGATTATAACGCCGCAGCCGAAGCCCTACAGGCTACGCTTGACTTCAGGCAGAACTGCCCTTGCAGGCGTACCGGCGTTGTTGAACGCCTGCCCGCTAAATCGGGTTGGGTTTCAAGGGTGGTGCTGGAACCGCCGTCGCAAGTGTTCGCGAGGTACCACTGTTTGTTGAAGTTCCGTTTGGGTTTTGCAGAAAATACCACCGACCGGCAAATTCTCCTGCTCGTGTGACCACGAGAGATTATCGTGCAATTAGCGAGGGCTCGTTATATGCAGCCAAGGTGGCACAATAGGGCAAGAAACACCCATTCTTATTATTGGCCTCCTTCCTCTCTGGCGCAAACGAATACTGATAACCGACATCTGTGTTCGCATGTTCAATTAGGGCTGGGGTTGGGATTGAACGCGACGATCTAATATCTAAACAATTGACGGCAGGACTGACTACAACGATACAGGAGCGACAGAGAAATCGTACTACCGAGACACTTTGGAGTACTCGAGTCGCTTCTTGACTGGACTCAGAGAGCTTGAGAATTCAATGAAATGCTGTTGCT
Organism: Cladosporium phlei; assembly: GCA_003614995.1. Lineage (NCBI taxonomy): Eukaryota > Fungi > Ascomycota > Dothideomycetes > Cladosporiales > Cladosporiaceae > Cladosporium > Cladosporium phlei. The sequence continues at coordinate 58,483 of QZFA01000134.1, forward strand.
GATGGGTTTGCCAGCAGATTTTGGAGCCCATACTCTTGGTCTCGGCCTGGAGACCATCATCAAGTTTGGGTTCGACCAAATTTGGTCGTTGTTGGGTCACAAAGTCGACCTGTATAAGCTCGAGGATGATGCGATCGGACGAACCCCTGGAACCTGATAAAACGGAGCATCCAAAGCTGACAATGTACGAGATATCTGCATTCGCCTCAGCTCATCACCACCTCGGATCAGCCGTCAAGTTAATCCTAGTCAAATACCCATTATCCACCAGCTGCATCACATTCATCGGCACCAAGAACTGCACCCCAAACCCCTGCTGCTCAAACCAACCCGCAATCAACCCGCCCTCCACATGCAGACTCCGACTAACCATATAGACCCGATAATTATACGGATACTTCGACCCCGGCTCCGCATCCAGATTCGTCGGCGGCAACGATCTCTGAGCATAAGGCGTCCCCGCGGGACTCATATACGACCCGTACTCGCTCCCGAAGCGATCGAGAAAAGTGCCTACGGGAAGCGTGAGGTTTGAGATTGTGGGCTCGCCGGAGGTGTCGAGTTGGTAGCCTGCGAAGGGCGGGTATGCGAAGGAGCCTTCGGGCGAGGTCCAGCTTGCGAGGAACTCGCCCGGGCACAGACCGCCGAAGCGGTGGTAGGTACTGTCTGTTCCGGCTATGCCTGAGAGAGGGAGGCCGGTGGGCACGCTGATGGGGCCTAGGCGGGCGTCGCCGCAGACGTAGCGGGTGGTGTCGCCGGTGGAGTTTGTGCCGGCGCAGTAGTCGGGGCAGCTGGCTGTGCTCATTAGGTCGGGCTGTGGTGGGTATTGTTAGAGGGTGTTGCGGTTGGTGGATGGGGGATTTACTGACGTCTTGTGCTGTTGTGTTACCGCCCATGGGTGCTGCGATGGCTACATGTAGCGACGAGAGCCACAGGAACGTGGTTGCTTTTGAGAGGAACATTTTTAGAGTGCTAGATCTCAGCTGAGAAACTCGGTCGGCCTGGTCGAGTCGGTTTGATGAACGTCCTTCAGCAATCTCTGTCGAAGGTTGCGTACAATGTGAAGTGGCTCAGGACCTACCGAAGGGCGAGGCAAATATATATATGCGGTCCATCAACTCATCTGCAGTCTACCGTCATCAACCCAATATTCCACACCATTGTACCACAGACCTATCCCCTTCCAATTGGTATGTGCAGGTGCACTGGACAGATTGGGATGTCTTGGATGTCAGCGTGTGCGTTGACTAGTCGTTCGATGCATTAGCCAAACTTTGTGGTTGTGCTGTGGCATTCCGCTCAGTTCATGCAGCCTTGTGTGTTGCTTGAAGGAATGTGAGGTACAGGCACAGCGTGATGATATGGGTTTCAGGGGGTTGTGTAACTTGTGTCGTGTCCCACAACGCCCTTTTGTAAGAGCATTGGAAGCTCATTGTTGTTGACAGCTCGAGCATATTGGAGAGGATTTGCTCGGCTTTTGACTTTGTCCGGAGTGGAGTGGAAACGCCTTTCCTCATTCGGCCACTGCAAAACGGCCTCCATCAAGGATGAGCACGGCGCGTGCCTCCTGCCATCCGCCGACCCGGACCATCATAACGACATGGATCTACAACGTCTTCCACACCGCAGGATCTAGGATCTCACTGAGTTATGTAGCCCAGGTGCGGTGCTCAAAAATGTCAAGAGACATGAGATTCGGCTACGCACAGCGATGTGTGCTTCCGACGCGATGAGACTGTACGTCCTCAAATGCGACCAGGAACGCGACCCTATCGAGATTTGTATGCCATCTGAAGGAAACATGTGTGAGCCGATCGTTCATCTCACACGGCCAGGGCCGATTCAGCCTAGGAAAACCGCCGGAAGATACTCTACACTCTCTTGCCTGAACAAGCTCGGCCGATGATACTAGGAGCATCTTCGTTCGAGTATGTACTCCTCAACAGGCAGCACCTTGGTTCCCTCTCCTCAAACCATTTGAGCTTCAAAAAAGCCATTTCTGAGTCGAATGATACATACGACCACAGGTCAGTGAGAACTGGGCATCCCGTCCGCTCTGCCATACATAAGCACTGAACCGGGCGACTAGTACTAGAGTGGGTGACCATCAAGGAATGCCGCCTGTTGTATGTTTTTGCCTTTTGCGACATCATCTTTTGCTCTGAACACGATGACTGTAACAAAATACAATGCATTGCGTAAAGGACTTGATGCGCATCTGCTGAGAACCAGCACATACGACCATAGGTCAGTGAGAACTGGGCATCCCGTCCGCTCTGCCATACATAAGCACTGAACCGGGCGACTAGTACTAGAGTGGGTGACCATCTGGGAATCCCGCCTGTTGTATGTTTTTGAATGTTCATTTGCCATTTCTGTACCAGGGGAAAGATTTTTGTTTCGGCAAATCGAGTCTCGGCTCGAGCTTCTCACGCCGGCTCCGCTTTCCTCCGATGTAATTGTCACTCCAGATCCGACTCTGCAAATGTCTGCATGTCACTACATCTTTTTCTTGAACCAACTCGGCAGCCTTGCGACGAGTTTGTAAAGTAACTGTGACTACCCTTCTCTTCTTCCTGTTGTGGCTGAGGGACACTCCCGAACCGGCTCGAGTTTCCACCATTTCCAGACTGCACAACCCATGCAACCAAGACTGATCTTCCGGAAGAGACGCCACTTGCACAAAAGGTCGTAAAATACAAGGAGCCTACTGGAACAGATCACCGAGCACTCGCACTTCTGCATGCCCCCGAAGATCTTGTCACGCAGCGGATGCTGGACTTGCCGTGTCCGGCACAAGAAATGTGATGAAACCCGGCCAGAGTGCAACGAGTGCACGCTGAGAAGTCTTACTTGCCACGGTTATCACCAAAAGCCTCCTTTCATAGACGACCCGGATCTACTTCACCTGGAGATCTCCCGCATCAAGAAAACGGTGAAAGAGGTTTACCGCCGTAAAAGACGGCTGCTACTTCGCAAAACAGCTAGTTCCGATGACCAGTGCGGCGGTTTCGAGTCTAAAGGCGACGGCGAGCCTGATGCATTGAGTCCTGATGAAGTGACCGGCTCGGATCCTTGGGATAATGTAGATGGACATGCGGAAGCTGCCTACCGAGAAGCAGAGCTCACCATGTACTACCTGGACCGCATCTTCCCCATCTTGTTTCCTTATTGCCAGTGGGATCCCGCCGACGGCGGTCGCGGATGGCTGTTCTGGCTCCTTTCCCAGGACGTCCCTCTACGGCAGGCCGCTCTTTCTCTAGCCGCATTGCATCAACGAGCAACTTCTTCTGGCATAAAGTCTGACGAAACAGAGCTTCTCGAATACCATACCAACGCCCTGAGTGGGCTGCGGCAAACACTTCAGTGTACGAGCGAGGCGAACTTGATCAATGATATGGTTAAACTGACACATTTGATGGCATGTGGCTGCTCGCTGATTAGTTTCGAGGTGAGTTACGCCAATCACTGTTTTCATCAGACATGCTTATCATCGGCGACTAGGTATGTCAAGGAGAATCGGAACAATGGCAGGCCCACCTTGAGGCTCTCGTCTCCGTTGCTCGCCATCTGGATCCAGCCAAGATAGCTTGCATCGAGAAAACATCACCAACAGCACGTCTTACTCCAAAGGACCGACCTAAAAGCAGCCTGGAGATGGGGCGTAAACGCGCGCTGAGATTCTTCGTCGCCCAGGTACTCTGGAACGAGTTGCTCGCTTGCGCCTCGACTGGCTATGAGCCGCGGATGCCATATCATATGTGGCTCGATGCAGATTGCATCAACATGGTGGATTTGATGGGCTGCGAGCACTGGGCGCTTGGAGTGATAGGCGACATAGCCTTGCTTGATGCGAAGATTGTCCAGCTAGGCAACGAACAAACCATGGAGACGATTTCAGACTGTGAACACCGACTGGAGCGCGGCATCGAAGCCCTCGAAGCGAAAAAGGCATCCCATCAGCCCCAACGCACCTCGTTCAGCGAGTTGGATTTCCAACGGCGCCAACTTCGGACATACTACGTAACCCTGGCATTCGCGACAACGGCAAAGCTACTGTTGAACCTCGCCAAACCGACCGCATCCTCTCCAAAGCATCGTGCCGGCGAACATGTGCATACACTGGTAGACCAAATCATCGCCATTCTGACCCAAGCCGCCGAGATGATGTCGCTGCGCGGTCTGGTATGGCCGATCTGTATCTCAGGTTCTCTAGCAAACGCCGCTCAGCAAAAACAAATCCGCAGCATCATGGAGGTTGTCGTGTCCAGTGGCGACACTTCGTTTGGGAATTGCGGTTCGATCATGGGTGTTCTGGCGCATTGTTGGCGGAATGAGACGGGTGTTTATCAGGGTAGACCTTGGCGGACTGCTATGGCTGATATGGGGCATTATGTGCTTTTGATTTAGATCGATGGAGGTTTCGTGGGAAATTTGGGTCAGACGAGACCCTCTGCCACCGATTTGATAGACCATCACCCCTCGAACCGAGTCCGTCCGGCAAGTTACTCGGACAGGCGAATTCACTGAAAGTGCTTCGGGCCGCGACACTTCACTTCCCGCCAAGGAATCCAGGCAGCCAGAGTCAAGGCTCCTGAGGCAGACCAGACAAGATTCCGAGAGACATTGGCTGATCTGGTCAATCATCGACCTCGTGACGAAACTGACCGTCTGCTCAGAAGGCATTGAAACCTGAGTGTCATCTGACGCAAGACGCATCCAATCAACCAAGCACATCGACTGCACGACACGCGAAACTTCTCAACCACTGAAACCGATCCCTTCACTGGTCTCGGATGCCCCATTTGTCACCTGTTCGACAGTGAACAGTGAACACACCGTGTCACTGTGAAGCAAGTCAACTCGTCCGACACCCGGCGGTTTAACAAAGCTCCCTTTCAAGAAATGTCCGTCCTCCTCCAAGGCATCCTACTTGCCTCTCTACTTGCCTCTCCTCCAGATCCACCGACCCCTCGAATACGCCTTTCCAAAGACAAACCCACCATGCCTTCGGAAGCTGACAAGGAGCTACAACACATCCTCGCTCCGGTGAAAGAACACCTCGCTCACGCTTCTGGTGCCAACAAGAGGAATATTCCTAATGATATGACCCGCTTGAAGATCATGAAAGTCAGCCTCATCGCTGTCGGCAATCACATTACCAACCACATTAAGCAAAACGCTTCGCTCGAAGACAGTCTATGGAATTTCGTGTCCGACCGCTACTGGCCTCAAAGCTCTAAAGAGAGTAAGCGCGTGCCTGGCGCGAGAATCAAGGACATGTATGTGAAGATCGTGGGTAAAAGTGCAGCAATCAAGACTGCTGCTCCGCGAGAGAAGATCGCGGCCAAAGATACAGCACCCAAGACTACTGCAAACGCATTATCGCCTTCCCACAAGCGCTCGTTCGACGAGTTCGCCGAGCGTCTCCCATCTTTCAAATGGGGCAGGCCATACTTGCACAACAACAAGCCCGACGGTACCTATCGCGCCAAAACGGATCCGATCAAGCCAGAAATGGCACCCAACTACATCCACGCTTTCAAAAGAACTCTTGATCAGCTAGCGACCGTCCAGATGTTCCGCCACCATGGCGTGGACCCTGAGAAACTCATCAGTGGGCTCACGAACGAGATACACCCAGTCTTCCTCAAGAATTGCTGCTGCGAGTACGAAATTGACTGCTGTCGTATGGCGCATATCAAATTTCTTGCCCCGAGGTACAACATCCCTCTCGTGGAGGTCCCGGCAATTGCGAGCCCAGCTCCCTCAGACAACTTTCACGTTCGCACCATGATGCAACTCGCAACCAAATGGATACTATCGGATCCGGGCCTCCAATTCATTTCGGCCCTGATGGAGTGTGGGAGAGAAGGGAAGAAATTCCAAGCGAACCCACGCAAGTATTTGAGCACAGAGCGCAAGCAAGCAGTGCTCCGTCAGCTGTCCCTTCATGCCCCTCAAATCACCGTCCATTTCAGGGAATTCTCTCATCTGGAAGAACCGGCGCCTAAAAAGGCTGCTCTTGGCTACACCAGCAGACCACCCATGGCGCCATTGTCCGCTCACATAGTCGTGGACGTGGAGAAAATGCAAGGATACGACACTAGTGCTCCCAACTACGACCAGCACACTGTGAACGAATTGAGACGTTCCATCGTCCGTAGCGCTGGCGTTTTATGTCACGAGTTCGCGCACGCCATCTGCTTCTTGGAAGTCCAGGCCCTGGTCGAACCCAAATTCAACAACGAGCCATTCGGCGAGGTTGGGTCTGCTTTTGAGAATTTTTTATGGGGAGGAACCCTGAATGATAGTAGGTCCGACGGTCTTTGGCTTAATCGTTGGCCGCCTGTGGGTAGGCTGAGCGCCTACAATGTCAATAGTGTGTTTCGGACGGCAATCTATGCGCCAGGGGCGAGGCCGGGTGGTCTATGGGTGGAACATAAAGTGTACGGACGCCTTCTCCACGATCACTTCTGGGACTCCGAGAGAGTTGAGCGGGGCAAGCGTCGCTTCAAGCCTTTCAAGAAGACATGGCTGCGATCCTACCACGAGGTACCTACGACCGCGCAAGAGTGGAACCATTTCTTCACCGGGCAATTCCCAGCTCCACGGCGTGAGAACCAGGCTAAGCGGAGAAGGCTCGCTGGTTCAACTCAAAGAGGATGTCCACGTTGGGAGGACATGCGAAGTGCGACGCGGAGCATATCTGAGAAAAGCCAACGGGTTCAGTGGCTCCGTCGCAAGGAGAAGATGGAAGAGCGGAGAGAAGAGTTCAACGAGAGACAATTGCTGCGCTCAAAGGAGTTCGCCGACGAACTTGATACTGTCGTCGAAATGCTAGAACGATTTTGAGCACAGAGGATTGCTAAGCGCGCACACGACGACGAGAGGTTGAACTGCTGAGGCAAACCGGGGTGTCCTGTAAGATTATTGCTGGGCTGATTGAGGAGATACGCTTTTCGAGAACATCGAGGCCGAGACCTCAATGCTCGGCGGAGGACGTCAGATCGGATTGTGAGTTTCTTTTTGTTTTAAGCATGCCAGTCCGGTCAGATTGGGAGACGTTTCTATTTGTTTTAGCATCGTTGGGATGTCAGTCGGACGGATTGTGAGTGGTCTCAATTTGGTTTAGCATCGTTGGGACGTCAGTTCGATAGAGTGTGAGTGGTTTCCTTTGCTTTGGCATCGTTCGCAGTCACGAGTATGTACAAGTCTGATTCAAAATCACAGGTGCCTTAACGTGTCTCTTCTGTGAAATGCAATTGGCGATCAAGAACAACATTTTTCATCACGAAGCAAGTCCAGCACTTGAGGCGCTTGTTGAGCCGCCAAAGTGAGTATTATAAATAAGGAATCTAATTAAGGGGAAGACCCCCTTCAACCTCCTATACCCTCCTTTCGAGGTGCAAGAGCAAAAGCAAGATAGTCGCGCACCGGCATTTAGTCTTTCCCATGAGAAAAATCAGGTTGCTCATTTGATTGGCCATGTGCCCTCAGAAGAGGCAAGCTATCGATACAACGCCATACTCCTGAGTTGAAAGGACCGTACACTAAACGATTCGGAAGACGTCGTCTTCCAGCCCCATTCCTTTGTGCCTACGGACTGCTTCGCCATCCATGATGCCGTAGACGTACGACGTTCCCAGTAAGCTGTAACTTCCCTTTGGGAGTTCAGGCAAAGGTCTCATTACCATCGGAAGTCTGGAGCCGTAGAGGATGGCGACCACATCTCCAGGTTGAGCGCATCGGGGGCCGAGTCCCATGAGACTGGTTGCAGTGTGGAAGACCGCGCGATAGCTAGCTGTACCGTCGAGGTCATCCCCATATTGACTGGTGGATTTCTCGACGTCTGACGCGCCGGACGCAAGATATCGCGGCCTGTGCGGAAACTCTCCATGCTTTTCCAGGTAGGACTTGTAGCTCCAGTAGCCTAGCAAAGCCTCTCGGCGGGTGACGCGAGATCCTCTTAGTTTCCCCCCTAGCAAGACAAGACCGACCTGCATTTGTAGAGCTCCGACCGCTGTCCCTGCCCAACTTTCGTAGCGTGGGCGCTCCAAGTGTGCCATTAAAGTCAGCATCTCATTGGCAGTCGTGTCCGGCGTGAAAGCGGCAGAAATCCCTGAGATACGGTCGAGCAGAACACCGGAGACGATGAGGTCGTCCGGCCTTTCGGAATCTTTCTTGAGGATCATCGGGTCTTCGTCGTCAACATAGAACAATCTTCCGAGCATAAAATTCGGCTCATTCTCCACAGATCTATCACGATCTATGGCTGGGAGCCAAGATGGCCAAGAGGCGTCTCGCATCTCGCCTGACGGCTCAGAGATCCATTCAAGCGGGTAGAGGCCGGCAGATTCCTCAATAGCATATCGAACATAGATCTTGAAGACTTCAACCACGCCGAGGCTGTAATCAGGTTCCAGGACACCGGGTAGCATCTTTGTCTCTGTGAAACTCTGCCATAGACCCAGGAGTGCGAACACGCGATCCCTGCGATCGAAAGTCCGCATACGCCCAAATGTACTCAATAAGTTGAGCATAATTGAAGAATGGCCGCGGATGTGGAAACGGCCGTAAGTCTTGTCTGCCGCATCGAATATCGACACGACGTGGGAAAGATGTTCAGCTGTCGACGGGGGAGTTTCTGGTATTTGATACCACTTATGATGGAGCCACATCGCCGATCGAAGGATGTCCGTGAAAGCGATTTCGAAGGAACCGCAGTGACAGATGCTGATTGGAGCAAGAGAAACTTCTTGTACTATCCATAGGCGCGAGAACCAGGGAATGTCCAGGATTTGCAGGAATGCGAGGTAGTCTCGATTGCCGGACAGATATTTCTTGGAGAATAACATCCCGTGAGTTTCGTCGAACAGAAGTTCCCTGAAGTCGGCATAATTCCGAGTCTCGAAGGCGATCTCCCGCAGTATTGCCTCCATTGTGCATATGGATTTGACTATCATAGGACTGCTCGGTCCGAGCCAAACTAGATTCCGGAAGGTTTTGGTATAGATCTGACACATCATGCCCACTTGATGTCCTTTCTCCTCGGTGTTGTTCTGGTCGATGCAAATCGAGTCGACCCATAACGTTCTTGGCTTGTCTCGAAGGCGCATGCGACGTAGCGCAGCTTCTGATGTTGCCATCGCTTGGACGTCGTTGCCGTCTACCTGGATGATGGTCTTGTCTGAAGGGTCTCCGCAGACATAAGATATTGTCTCGTAAGCCGGTGGTGGTGTGACATCGAGGAATGCTTGCTTGAGTGTACAGCGAATCATATCGGTGCCAGAGCCAGGTTCGAGTATGAGGAGCCGGATCTCCTGTCGTGAGCGATCGAGAGAAAGGTACCCGTAGGGCGCCGTTTGTATCGATTCGAGCTGCTCCGGAGCAACCGATCTCAGAGACCGGCATCGCTCCATCAGGGCCCGGCAAGCCTTCTTGACCACTGTGGTGCCCTGAGTCTGTGCATCTTCAGCCACCCTTCTGTGGTCTCCCAGAAGCCTTGGGTCCTCTCGCAGTTGCGGGAACTTGTGCATGTCGCAGGATGTTGCGCGGAGCGCAGGGTATCGCAATCCGCTGGTAAGGGGAGCGCGAAGAGGGCGTGATCAGCGCACTCGGTCCCGCTGACTAGGCTTCGATGAACCGGTGTACTTGCACATAAGGGCTTGCCGGGATCGTTGTCTTTGTACGAAAGAGAGGTCGATTGCTGCCTGTTCGGCCAGCATAGCCCGAACTGCTCAGCCTTGTCTTGCACTGCAAGGTGGCGTGAGTGGTGGTGGGGGTGTGCATGAGCTGGGCTGAGCCCGTCTGATTTCAGACGCCCAATAATGCCCAAGGCTTGGACGTGAGGTCTTGTCGCAGTAAATGTCTTGAGGTAATACTGTCCATCATCGGACGCATGCTTGCCAAGTGCACAGTGAGATACTTCACACGTAAGCCGACGACAAGACCGCGGGCGATGAACGAAGTCATATCTTCAGGCTGCCAGGCAACTGGAAGACCTGTGATTTTAGCAGTGTACTCCGCTCATCGTTATACCAAATTTGGACTTCTAACGAAACAATGGTGTCACCTGCACTCAAACCCAGAGATATGGCCTTGACCAGAAACCAAGACATCAAAAATCCCTCGTATCCAAGACTCCAGGTACAGGCTACGAATGCCACGGACACCGCACCTAAAAACTGAAACCTCACACCCCAACGCCCCAAGCCACCCAAGCACCACATTCTGCTAAGACTGTGGTGCCCTCCCCGTACACTTAAACCCGTCCGGGTCCTCGACATTGCTGCACAAATACTGCCCCGCCGTCGCGCCGGTGTTCGCAGTGAACAGCGTATTGCGAATAGTAATTCCCTTACACGGCGCGGCACCCGAGCACTGCATACTAGCCACAACATCAGTCCTCAGCGTCCCGCCCACCGTCTCGATCGAAAAATCACTGATCTGAAACTCCGAAGTATCGCACTGTCCGGTGAAGCCCGAGTAGGAGTTGCACTGCGTGATGTAGAGGGCTTGCAGGGCGTTTTCGGCCATGGAGTTGCTGAGGGAGACGTTGCGGAGGTAGCCGAGGCCGGCGCCGCCGCCGTTGGGGGGCGTGCCTTGGACGACGCCGGTCCAGGTTTTGATGTAGGCGAAGTATTTGTTGTCGTAGGCGGCGATGTTGCGGACGACGATGTCGGAGATGGTTTCGTGTTGGGCGGCGAATTGGCCGATGCTGCCGAAGGCGATGCCGGTGGAGCGGTAGAAGCTGGCGTTCTCGACGAGGATGTTGGTGCTGTCTGTGGTTGAATGCGTTAGCGGGAGATCTCATTTATGATGGTTTTGTGGGATTGGCACTTACTGGCTTTGAAGGCGATGTTGTCATCACCGTTGTCAATGACCCACCTCACAAACGTGATGTCGGATGCATAGATCGTGTTGGCTCCGTCAGTATTGAGATTTTTTAAATACGAGTTGTCCTTGAAGTTGGTGTTGTTGACATAAATGTCCTGCAACAACACCTTGCTCGAATGTATGAGTGTCATGGTCCACATCTGGCTTTGGAGGAATTTGATCCCCTCAATCACCGAGTCGGTGAGGCCATTGAAGGTGATCTGGTGCGGACGCCGAGGATGATTACTAATTGACCCGTAGCGTTCGTACCAGACCTGACCGTTGCCGTTGAAGATGCCTTTTCCATTCGAGCTGTACATGTGGATCTTGTCACCCCCAAAGATGAAGGCGGTGGACTGGCTTTGATAGCCCATGGGAAGAGAATTCGCCAGCCAGTAGGAGATGTCGGTGCTCCAGAGTAGGGTGCCACGAATATCGATCTCGACGTTCGACAGGCCGGTGATTTCCATTACGGAGTCGATGTGATCTGGTTGCTCGGCAGTCAGTATTAGCTAATCATTCCACATCGCAACAGCCCAGATTACTTACACGTGGTGTCTTGGAAAATGACCTTTCCATTCTTGCCACACTTCTGGAATGCTTTCAAGATGTTGGGGACGCTGTTGCCGCCGTTTTCTGGCGCAACAACTGTGCACGTTAACCGTCCATTCGCAGGTCTTGGAAAGCTCCACGGCGCTCCGGGATAGTACGGAGGTGCTTGGTGGTAGGGGACTGGATCGTAATGACTGGGAGCAGAGATGACCGTTTGGAACAATGCCAGGACTGGCGACGCGAGCGCTAGGAAGGAACGCATGTTGGTGTAATAGGATGCTCGAATGGGCGCAGGAAACGAGGTGTAGGCACGCACGAGGGAGGGAACGCAGATAAGTTGGTTAGACAAGGCCTTGTGCTGCTGTGAAAGTGTCGTCCGCGTGGCATGTGCCCAGAGTTAATGGCACGAGCCGGCAATTACCTACAGTATGTAACTTGCAGCAGCGGCGTGACCTCCTGCCTGCATCAGTACCTGAGCATCCTTGCCTTTCCGAAGTGCGGCGCACATGACAAGCTCGAGTTAAAGCAGCGATCATTGGTGGTCATCATGATGCGAGAGTCTCACGCACTGACGATGTCAAGTTAGGTCGAGGTATAAGGTTACTCGGCCGCCGCGGCCCACGAGCAACGTCCTTTGTATTTCCGGCGACTCGAGGACCCGGTCAGCATTGGGTATACGAAACATGTATTGAAGATGGGACGTCTCCAGGTGGGATCAGATGTAATACATGCATGCAGCGCATGTCATGGTGCGTTAGCTAGCGGATACGGTACGCCGGCGGCACGCGACGCAGTGCAATATTGGAAAGTCAAGTCATGAGCCCTTCTGCGCAGAAATGCAGGATTCGAAAGACTCGAAAGAGGTGTTGTTGATGGAAGAAGAAGAAGAAGAAGAAGAAGAAGAAGAACCGGAGACGAGGGTAAAAAGTGGCGCGTTTGAGAACCCCTGCAACACCTGTCTGTCACGCTTTAGAGTTCAATCATCTCCGTCTGACTACACCTTCGAACCAAGTCATAAGACAAGTATACGAGGTGTCGTACCTGCCGGTAGAGACATACTCCCAAGTCTGTCCGAGCATTCTTCTCAGCGGTGCTATAGGACCAGAGAAACTCGAAATCCTTAGGTGGTACAATCTCAGCTCTTTTGAGACGGCTTTGGTAAGGTCAATATTGCATACCTAATGACGACACGCAGCGGCATCATCGTCACTACATGTGTTCCACCACACGTACATTCATTGTAGCAGTCCTTTGTTACGCACCTAGTAACATTATTACAAGAGAAAGCCCTGACAAGCAAACATTCATACATACACCGCAACTTGCTCCGAGATCTTCACCACTCGTAAACACGTACCTAGTCTCGGGTACAACATTCAAAAATGGAACACAACGCACCACACAAGAGCGCCGCCTTCGAAGGCTACTACAGCAAATTCGACCTCCCATCAGGCGCCCACATCGCCCTGATAGTCTGCAAAGTCCACGCCGCCAAATTCCGCCCAAACAAAGTCTCCTTCACCTACGTGCCCCAAGATGTCTCCCAGATCTACCAAAAAGAACTCTTTCCCGACGCCATGGAAATGAAAGAACTAGGGCCCGACGACAACGCCTTCGAAATCACAATCCCCGGCATCGGCTTCGTGCGATGGCACGCCAACTCCATCACCGAATACTCCATCAAAGACGAATCCTTCACCTTCACAGGCAAGACCTCCACTCGTACGCCCTGGTCACGGACATCCAACACCCCCGAGAGCCTCCTCGTCTACCTCCCTTTGCCCTTACACTGGCACGTCCACTCCCTCGCCTCCGAATGCGCCTACACCCTCTCCATCCCCGGCCACAACCTCTCCCCAGAACAGGCCTCAAACACCGCCATCGTGCACCAAGAGAAAAACTGGGCCGCCTCCTTCCCCTCCGCCCACATGTGGATCCAAGCCCGCAGCGGCGACAAATCCTTCTGCTGCGCCGGCGGCCAGATCCTCGGCATGGAAGCCTTCCTGCTCGGCTACCGCTCCAAAGCCCTCTCAATCGACTTCCGCCCGCCCTTCGCGCTGCGAGTCGCAGGCCTCAGCCCTTTCATGACTTACACGACGGATTGGGAGAATAGGAAGTTCAGCCTGAGCGTGCAGAGTTTCCGGCAGAAAGTGGAGGTTGAGGCGCGGGCGCCGAGGGGGACTTTCTTCTCGCTCTCGGCGCCTTTCAAGGAGGGCCATTTGCCGAATCAGCTGGGGGAGAGTTTCCAGGCGACGATTAGGGTGCGGGTTTGGGAGAGTGGGTGGGTTGGGGAGTGGGCGCTTGTGGAGGAGGAGGTGTTTGAGGGGGGCAGTCTGGAGTTTGGGGCTGGGTATTATCCGCCGAGGGGGAGTGGGGAGAAATTCCACTGAGGTGTGAGTCCCTATGCAAAGATTTGTTGACGTTGATATGAGCGACATCCTTTGTGTTGGTAGGTATTGTCCTTGTACCAGCGAGAAAAACGACCGAAATTCGGTAGATTCATCCAAGTATCTCGTTGGGATAAGACTTGTGTACACCGCAGCATCAGTCGCTTACGTAAAATCGTAAACATGCTGGTACCCAGTGAGATTATATGCATCTGTTCGACAGACTTTAGCATGATGTACGGAGGTAGTTAGTTAAACATACAAGCCTCGCGGAGAATGCCCAAACAAGCATATGGCAAACGCACTGGTACCAGTGAGGCAGGCAAAGCTGTTGATCGGACACGCTTTTTCATATACCATCTTCTGCCGTGTATTTGTTCAAAAGTTGACAGGCCCTCGGACGCCCTACAAGAAAGCGGTGAAAGCTTCGATGGCGACTCGTTGCTTCATGTACTCGGGAGTCATCGGAGACTCTGTGCGACATGCATCTGATACCTCCGTCCATACTGAGGTTTACCGAATGGGTATCTCACTGGCACCAGGAATACCTACAACATGCGAAAGATGCTGACATCTCCGCTTAGTGAAGTACGGTCCAATCAGACACTAGGTAGAATCTGGATACTGCCGTCTCGCTAGCATATAGCGCGATTCGACATACCGAGGTCGCTGATACCACCGTAAACATCGACACACTTTAACATGAACCGGAATAGTAGTGAGGCTCGTCACGTCTTCAATACTGGAGTGCCGATCCTTGGCGCTTTTTTTCAAGTACTGAAATCCGACCGTCTTTTTGGGAGGGAGACTCGATGCTACTCGAGGGAAATCATGTCAACAAAAGTGTCTGTAGTACGAATGTGGCTGGCCGAGTACTGACCTACTCTCTGCGTCCTTCCTCTGTTGAAGTTCCTCAATGTAAGCCTTTTTTTTGGCAGTGGAGTGAGGCGATTGGTTTTCCACTCGGTTCCCGCCTTCTGCTTCTCCTCCCGCAGAGCCTTCGTGGCCAGCAATCCTTTCTTGCTCGCCTGGCTTTTATGCCATCCTGAGGCCCCATGCCATAACCCATGCAGGTGGTGCATTCATGTCGTCTCGCCAGACCTGACCATGACTTGTCCTGTCTTTTCCGCGGCCGATCTGCCGGCAAATCTGCAGACCACCCAGCAAGGCAGACCTCCCTCACTCAGCACTTCAATATCCCATCAAGACGTGCCCCTAAGATTCCTCCCTCAACAGATCCCTTCAAACATGTTTCGTACTCCCAATCACATCCCCCCTTACCTTACTCCAATCAATACTCGCATCCAGCTCCTCGTCCACCAGCCCGCAAACCACCACATTGTCTCCCCTTACCAAATAAAGTCCATGCGGTTGTTCGGTCGAGGGTTCGTCGTCGCCTTGCTCGCGAATGATGCGCTCGATCGTGTCGGACAGCACGAGGTTGGTGACTTGGTCGCAGGAGACGAGCGTGCCGGTTAGGGTGCGGCCGTCGACTGTGATGATGAGGACTTTCTCTGTTGGGAGGGTTAGTGGGATGGATTTGGAGGGGGGGAGGGATTGGGGGGATTGGGAGGGGACGGACTGTTTATGTAGGTGTTGAGGGACATTTTCGCGGCGGCGTGGGATTGGTAGGTTGGTGTTGGGGAGTTTGAGAGCCGCGGCGCGGGATGCGCCTGGCTGGGTGAGTTTGGTTGGAGTTGGGAAGGGCGGCTTTTGGGCTGGGATGCGAGTCGGTTTTTCGTTCTTTGAGAGGGTGAGAAGAATGTCGGGTTAGGTTGGCGGTTGGCGGTGGGGGTTCGCGTCGGGCACGTGGTGTTTCTCAAGCCATCCGGGATTTGCGATTGAAGTCGGCAAAGCATCGAAAAGGCCCGTGCACGGGTGTAAGATGGGACAGGTACATTGTTTATTGGCACAGATGCGATTGAGAGCACGTGCTACTATCAGCGGCGCTGGCATGTGTTGTTCTGATATGTTTCACTGAAAACACTGCATTGTATCTTGCTGCAAACATTTGTATCGACACGACAATGAAAAATCTATCCGCCGAGTAGGGTCAATTCCTCAATCCAAAGACTTCATGACGGAGCACAGCTAACTACGCCTTCTCAAAAGCCTCCTCAATAATCGCAGCCAACTCGCCCAGAGTCGCAACTCTCAACTTATACCCAAACTCCTCCGATCCGCCATGCGCCTTCTCGCCGATCAACCCCTTCCTGTCGACCCAAACACTCGGGATGTCCATCTTCTTCGCTGGTCTGTGATCGTGGAACAAGCTCTGCGCCACATGCACGAGATCTTGCTTCTCAATCCCGAGATCGGATTTGGCGTGGTCGAGTAAGTAGTGAAAGTTTCTCAGGTCGGGTTTGTAACTTTTGATGTCCTCGGCCGTGTAGATCGCGTCAAAGTGGCAACCCTTCAACGGGCCAGCAAGCGTCTGAGAAAAAGACTCACGATCGATGTTCGACAGGGGGATTAGTTTGAAGCGCTTTCCCAGCGTCTGGATCGCTTTGACCGTGTCGTCGAAAGCCGGGTACTGGCCGATCTTCGTCGCGTACTCTTTGGAAGCTTGGTCGACTTCTCCTTGACTGAGCTTGCCGTCTGCTACGATTCCGAGATCGCGTACAAAGCGTCGCAAGCCTTCGGCGATGACCTCCGGCTGCAGGATGGTGGGGTGTTCTCTTTGGACGTTGACATCGTGGTCGTCGATGCCTTGCAGTGTCTCGGAGCGAGAGGGCAAGTAGGGACCGACGGCTGAGGCTCGAGCAGCGTCGTAGATGCCGGACTCCCAGTCGATGAGGGTACCGAAGATGTCGAAGCTCAGGGCTTTGACGGAAGTCCAGTCGATTGTGGAGGCCATGGTGGAGTATGGAGTTGCTGTCTTTGGCTGTGTGTTCTTGGTTATTGTTTTGGAATGGGGACGGGATGGGATAGAAGATTGGGAAGTGATGAGTTGATGAGTAGACGATATTGGGGCAAGTCCTTTCTTTTATCGCTGTCACGAAGAGAGAAGCGGGTAAATACCTGGGTGCGCCCTTCTACAATGGGAGTCGATAGAGATGATGCAGTGGATGCGTGGCGTTTGAACGCACGGAAACTCGTGTCTCCACATGCGGAAGCTTCAGGGCGCGATGTAGTGCCAAGGAGTGTTGCCTGCCTCAAGAAGGATCAGGACATCTCAAGCTAGCATGTCCAAGTCAGATGAGAATCATAGAGACGGATTCCACCGCTCTCAGCGGCCCAGTCACTGATAACGAGACGGGGCTCTTGTGTACTAGCTGTACCAGCCATGACAGCAGATGGGCGGGCCGGCCATGGCCCGTGGATTCCAGATCAGACGATGGTTGGCGTTTCAATACTGCTATGAGAACGAGAGTTGTGTGCTATGTCGGTGATGAAAGTGAATGTCGGTGATGAACAAGTCAGTTGAGTCAGCCAGGTTCTTGAGTGTCAATTGGAAGTCTCAGCGCTCGGCAGAGACGACGGCTTGCCTCTGCCGTGATCTAGCCTCGGCACCTCGCTGCACGTCAACATAAACTCTGATAAACATCATACAGATCGACTTGCCTCAGTACATAAGCCTCGACCCATCGGTCTCCGGAAACGTGTTGTTCAATTCGCTGCCTTGTGAGAAAAACATAACCACATCTCAACGCCACCCTGCCACGCGAAGATGTCGCGGTTCAAGGTCCAGGAACATACCATCACCACGTCATATATTCGCGAGTATCCTAGAGCGACTGCAAGTGGACAGGATGATGATCTCAAACTCGCCATCAAACAGTACACGCCAGTCGATAATCAGGATCCCAAACCGGGCGATGTCACCATTGTTGGCGGCCATGCTAATGGCTTCCCGAAGGTCTGCCACGATCATGTAGTGGTTCTTGCAAGAAGAGTATACTGACAGTGAACAGGAACTTTACGAGCCTCTATGGGACGAACTTCACCAGAGACTCAAGGCCAAAGGCATCAACATTCGCGGCATATGGATCGCAGACGTTGCACACCAAGGCCACAGTGGAGTCCTGAACGAAAGTGATCTAGGAGACGACCGTGAGTATCCATTGCATGCACGACATCGTATTCCGACCTTTGTCTAACAACAGTCACAGCCTCCTGGAACGACCACCCACGCGATCTATTCCTCATGATCAACCACTTCCGCCGCCAAATCACACAGCCCATCATCGGAGTAGGCCACAGCATGGGAGGCTGCCACCTAGTCCGACTATCCCTTATGCACCCCCGCCTCTTCACCACCCTCATCCTCATGGACCCCGTCATCCAACGCCTCCCAAGCAAACAAGGCAACTACGGCCCAGCGAAAGCCTCCACCGTCCGCCGTGACAGATGGCCCAACCGCAAAGCCGCCGAAGCATCCTTCAAGCGATCCAAATTCTACCAAACCTGGGATTCGCGAGTCCTAGACCTCTGGATCAAATACGGCCTGCGCGACCTCCCAACACTCTTGCACCCCGAACCCACAGCGGCTTCCAACACTCTCCCGCCTATCAACGCAGACCCGAGCTCGGCCACAGTCAGCCCGGACAAGGAGACCGAGACCGAAGTCACCCTGACCACCACAAAACACCAGGAGGTCTTCACCTTTATGCGCCCCAACTTCCCCTCCCCGACAAATTCCTATCCCGAAGAACACCCCAACCCAGCCACGCACCCAGACGTGGACGTCGCAGCCGGACCGAACGCCCCCTTCTACCGCCCCGAACCTCTCGCTACTTTCCAGCAACTCCCCTACCTCCGTCCCAGCGTACTCTACATCTTCGGCGACCAGTCATTCCTTTCAGCACCACTGCTCAAAGCGGATAAGATGGCGCAGACGGGTGTAGGACCTGGCGGCTCTGGCGGCGCGAAGAAAGCACGTGTGGCAGAGGTTACTTTCAAGGGGATTGGCCATCTCATCCCCATGGAAGTCGTTGGCCAGACGGCGGATGCCTGCCAGGAATGGATTGCTTTGGAGCTCGCGAACTGGAAGAGCAGGCAGGTGGAGACTGCATTGCAATGGGCCAAGGTGCCAAAGAACGAGAAATCCAGGATGGGCGAGGAGTTCTTGACCGTCATGAAGAGTGACTGGATGGGTGTGCCTGAGAAGTCGAAGCTGTGATCTGGGTTTGAATAGCTGCTGGCATTACCATTACCGCCGACGAAACTGTGATCCGATGGGATACCATACCATTCTTGGTCCTCTCGATAAGTGAAGGAATGACTTTCAAGTTGGTGCTCTCTCTCACTTCATGCTAAAGTTTGTTGACACATACACAGTGGTGGTATCAGCGAATCTGTATGCCAGCGAGATATGTAGACTTACAAAATCTAAAGATTTTACGACACCAGATTTGCGTAGGCGATAACATCAGCAGCTTCGGTTAATCGCAAACATGCTAGTGCCAGTGAGATATATGTACGCACCAACTTACATGCCTTGCCTATACGGAGGCCTAACCTGCCACACGAGACCACTATGATATCGACGACAACGGTATCGGTTGGCCTCCCCGCTCAAACGCTGTACACAAGCATGTCAAGAAATGAAAATTTCTTTCTTTCCCATCGCTGACCCGTGTGTTGAGCAGTTGGAAGGAGCACTTTCTTTTTTCTAGTATATCCAATAGTTCGGCGTAGCCGAGTGGCAACAAGACGGCGGGAATACCGACTGCCCTAAATCGATTGGCTCGACACTAACTCGTGACCGTGCGCCGAGAGAGATAGAGTTTCTGGAGAGTGAGATGCATCTCGCTAGCTTATCGTTCGTACAAGGTTGTGCATGTACCTCTACACGACGGTGGCTGGGAGGGAAAGCGTTAAAATACGGCGTGATGAACGACGCACCAGTGGTACATGATTCTGCACGTTACAGCGGCGGTATGCAGACGGATAAGTCGACATGTTCTTCAAAGATCTTCACATGTCAACAAAGGCCATGCCTGCAACATGCCTGCCGTCACCCCACGTACTATACCCAGAACGGCAACGACTCGCTCATCGTGCGCCGTTAGCAGAACGCCACCAAAGAAATGTCCCTTCTCTCACCACCCAGGACGTCATGATTGCAAGATGGTATTGATCAATCTGCCGCTGCTTGGAGCTGGACCGAGTATCTTAGCATCTTTCTTCCCAAGAAAAATTGAAGCGCCTTCCAACCGGCTTGCTCCCGTAGGTTTGTAGCACGTGGCCAAGGGTCGCGCACCTTCCGTTATTATCGCAGTAGGTCCATCTTCGTTCTCGATCTTCACTCTTTCACCCCCACCACCCACCTTTCTTCCATCCAAGGACCTCGCTCCGTCCGTCCTCATCCCTACCCGACGAACACATCTGTACTACACATCACACCACCGCTACCCGGCACTATGGGTTTCTCGCCGTTCAAGAAGTCACCCGCCGACTCTGCCAGCGACACGCGCTCGCCAACCCCACCAAAGTACGACACCAACGACGAACACGTTCTTCCCGGAGTCGCACCCGAAGAGTTGGCAGGCGAGTTGGAAGGCCACACGCTGTACGAGAAGAAGTGCATCTTGATCAACAGAGAGATCGACAACAACGGCTTTGGCAGGTACCAATGGTACATCTGGAGCTTGTGCGGACTCGGATACTTCATCGACCTGATCTGGGCTCAGGCCTTTGGTCTGATTCTGGGCCCGTTGCAGCAGGAGCTAGGATTCCCAGGTAGGATCATCCAATATTTTTTTGGTATGCGCTGGAAACTGACAACAAATGCGACAGGCGACCAAAGCGGCAACATCTCGGTTGGTCTCAACATTCCACACGTCTCCCGAGCAACTGATCCCTAACTTGCATGCCAGGTCGCTTTCTCTGCCGGTCTCACTGCCGGCGCATTCGTATGGGGCTTCCTCGTGGACATCATCGGTCGGTACTCTGGCAGCATGCCCAGGACAGCTTTCAACGAGTATGGCTTGATCTAACATATTCACAGGCCGTCAGTGGGCTTTCAACCTCACTTGCCTCATAAGCGCGGCATTCGGTCTTGGTCTTGGCGGCTGCAGCACGTATAGCGCCTTCCTCGTTGTCACCGCATTCAATGGGTTCGGCATCGGAGGTAATATCCCCATTGATACGACAATCTGCCTGGAGTTCATCCCGCAGAACAGGCGGTTCATGCTCGCCCTGCTCTCCATCTTCCAGCCCATCGGTGTCACGATCTGCTGCGCGATTGCTTATGGATTCATTCCAAACTACTCCTGCAGCCCCGACTTCACCAAAACCAACCCAGACGGAGGCCTTCAACTCAAGTCTTGCAACCTCACTGCGCCTGGCGAGCCATGCTGTCGCAAGGCAGACAACATGGGCTGGCGATACTTGATGTTCACTCTCGGTGCAATGACGCTATTCATTTTCTTCCTGAGATTCGTCGTCTTTAACTTCAAGGAGTCGCCCAAATTCTTGGTTTATCGTGGCAAGGACGCGAAAGCTATCGAAGTCCTCCAGCACATCGCCAAGGTCAACAAGCGCGAATGTGGAGTCACCCTTGCAGACTTTGAGAGACTTACCGCGGAAGACGACTCAACTAGGAGTGGCACCGAGCTGTTCGGCACCGGCGACAAGCAGCTCTCTTTGTCGTTGATGCAGAAGGTGAAGCTCGAGCTTGTGCGTTACGGCATGCTGTTTAAGGGCTGGCAAATGGCACGTCTGACGCTCCTTGTCTGGCTCATCTACATTTGTGACTTTTGGGGTTTCTCTCTCGCTGGTAAGCTCCACACTCTTTCATTCCTACATTAGCATGAACACCACGCTGACCATCACTACAGGCTACTATCTTCCGTCGATTTTCGCCGCGAAGAATGGTGAGCTCGGGTTGTCTATCAGAACAACCTACCGCAACTACTTGGCCATCTACACGCCTGGTATTGTTGCCGTCGTTCTCGGCTCGATGATGTATAGAGTACCCATCTTCGGCCGCCAACTGACCATGTTGATCTCTGCTGCGTTGATGGCTGTCAGCATCTTCGTCTTCTCTGCGGTCAACACCCAGCCTGCCAACATTGGTCTCAACATGATGGAGTAGTAAGTCTTGCTGAAGTTTCGAAAGATTTCGCTATCTTAGGGAACACAAGGACTGACCATCAACTCCAGCTTCTTCCAGTCAATGTTCAACGCCGTGCTTTACGGATGGACCCCCGAGGTCTTCCCTGCGCCCGTCCGTGGCACCGGCTCTGGATTGGCATCCTTCTGGGGTCGTCTCTTCGGCATCATCGCTCCGCTCACTGCACAGAGTCTCCTCCCCGCAGGCGGCATCGCCCAGGATCCTCAAGGAGCTCAGAAAGTGCTGTACCTCGCTGGCGGCGTTACTCTCGGCGCCGTCGTTGGTATCGCGCTGCTGCCTAGAAAGCAGCTCGGAAAGCAGAGTTTCTGAGCGCATCGCCGTGCTACTTAAAAACCCTGCGTTTTCTTTTCTTTTCTATTTCGGATGGGGGTTTTTTTTTTCGCAATGGCGGTGAAACCCTTCATGGCATTCGTTTGCTCTGATTCCTAGGCTTTGCGTGTGGGCTGTGATATGTATCAGCTCAGCGCTTTCTCTCTAATACTACTCGGACTTTCGTAAGGTCAATGGGATGAGATAATATGTCTCTTGACGCGATCCATGATAAAAATGCTACATACTTAAACACTCCTTGTGCCCCTTTCCATCTCGTGACCCCTTGTCTGTTCCGTGTCGTCTCGCATCGCTGGAAGTGCTGCATGTGTCGAAGCCGTACGGCGGTGCACCCAACCGATAATGGATTGAGGCGATTCATACTCGCAATAATGTCTTTCTTTACCAAGAACGATCCAGATGCTTACAAGGATATCGGCAACATTTTGTATCTTCCAATCGTCGTTGTGCCAGTAAGATATCTCCAACGAAATCCAGAATGTAGGTCTTGAAGAGGTATCTCGTCAAAGAAAGCCATCGGAGTTGATGTTATGTTGCATAGAGGGAGAAAAATGGCTATTACGGCCAGTGACAGAGCAGTGGGCTTTGATTGACGGTAACTCGAAGGTTGCTGATAGTTCTTCGCGGTGGTGTTCGATGCTTTCATTCTGGAGAGAGAACAGTACGGCTGGTGAGAGAGCGATAGATGAATGTCAGCATCTCGCTGGGTTGAGTCCTGGGAAGTGGTGGTATCAACGGCTTTGGGAGATCATGAAAGCGGTGGTACCAGTGAGATACGACGATACAATTGTTCTGTTGTAGCATTGTGAAAGCGACCTCGACACCTAGCATGTAGACGCTGGTCGTAAGAACTGGTCAGATTCGGACACATGTATTCGACTCCACATACAGAAATGCTACTCCTATCAAACCTTCTTCCACCGCCAACACCGACTCAGCATCACCTTCCTGCCAGCCTTCCGACTCTTGACACTGACCGTCTCCGCCACCACGCCCTCGCTCCCTCCATTCCCAGCACCAGCACCAACCTTCGCCCTCTCCGCAGCCTCAACCTCCCCAATCTTCCACCCCCTCAACCCCAGCATACAAATCGCCGCCGCAACATACATGAACCCCGTGAAAACCTGCGCCCCAATATACTCCCCCGTCCCCGCCACAATCTCCAGCGCAATTGGCTCCGAAAACGTGCAAGGCAGCACAATCACCAACCAAATCAAATTCAGCGCGCTCGGAACGCCCCTCAAACCCACCACCTCAGCCGACACGGGCGCGACGGTCGCCCAGAACGTGCCCGCGACCGTCCCGCCGATGAGGGCGTAGAAGATGAGCACGCCGTAGGATTTCGCGAAAACCCAGACCACGAGGGCCAGGATTCCGGAGAGGAGGGTCATGAGGCCGGCCATGTTTATGCGGCCGATCGAGTCGGAGAAGTAGCCTATGGGCGGGCGGCCGAGGGCTTGGCCGAGGTTGAAGAGGGCGCTGATGATGGCTGCTTGCGAGGCGGAGAGGCCGATGTCGTTGGCGTAGTTTGCGAGGGAGAAGATGAGGACGACGTACGCTAGAATACTAAACCAACCATACCCACAGAACAACAAGTATTCCGGCCGACGGAAGAGTTGGTGGTCAAAGGAGAGCTGCGAGGAGCCGACGGCTTTGTTGCGGTCGCGCAGCAGGAGCGAGCAGATGGCGTTCACCACGCAGGCTACGATGCCGAGCACGCGGAACGTCCAGGTCAGGCCGATGGCGGGGATCATGGCGCCTGTTGCCAGCGAGTAGATCAGACCTCCCAGCCCAGAGCCGCAAGTCGAAAACCCATTCGCCAGCGAGCGGCGGGTCGTGAACCACTGCGGCACAATCCCAACACTAGCAACAAACATAAACCCCATCCCCAGCCCGAAGCAAATCCCCTGCGAGAGGAAAAGCTGCCAGATCGTCTTTGCGAAAGAAGCTCCGATCAGACTGGCGGTCTCCAAGACGACACCTAGCAAGAGGGAGAAGCGGGTGCCGTACATGCGGGTGGTGAAAGTGGCGAGCGGGGAGACGAGCATGGCGCAGGAGATTGAGAGGGAGCCGACGAAAGCGTACTCGAGGTACGAGGCGCCGGGGAAGGTGTTGTTGGCGAGGTAGTGGGCCAGGAAGACGCCGTAGCTGCTGTTGAGGCCCCAGGTGTGGGCGTTTATTGTTGCGCAGCAGATGGTGCAGACCCAGCCGTAGCCTCCGTTGGGAGGTACATCGACTTCGATTGATGTGTTTGGCGCCTCTGATTCCTTGGTAAGGCCATGTGGTCCGGGTGTTTGGTGTTGTTGTTGCGTGGTGTCTTCTTGTTTTCCCATTTGTACGTCGTTGCGTGGCGTGTCCGTTGTCGGAGAGTCGCGCTCAGCATCAGCATCAACGTCCTCCTGCCATATTTTTTTCTCGACACTCATTCCCGTGATGAGTCTAATGCTGTCGCTCTGCCTTGTCAATGTCGGTCAAGGTCTATAGTAGTCTTGGCTTTTGCGTTTTGCCACAGCTGTAGCCTTTGAGAATTGTACGGTCGTGTTGAAATTAAGTGAAGACTAAATGGTCAGTCGAACCTACCTACATGTAACCTCGAAAGTGACGAAGAGGTCGGGCACCAGAGTCATACCCTCCTCATATCTCGAGATGACCTCCTTACCTAATAACCGCAAGAGGTCCAATGCATTTCGGTTCGCCGGCCAAGATGAAGGATGATCGACGGCACATTAAGCGTGCCGCATAGCCGGACGGCCAACCGGTAGGCGAGAGATTTTGCTGCCCCATGTGATGTTCAGAGATGATATTATTGAACCCGCTGCAGTATTCTCAGCGATGTGCACATGTAGGTATCCAAGCGATGCATGCCAACGCCGATAACACTAGCACATGTCCCCGATCGGTTGTACGAAAACTCGGGAGATCATACAGAAAGTCGCCGCGACACAACACAACACAACACAACACAGCCTTTGAGAACTTTAGAAAATCATACCGTTCGTGAAATTGTAGTAAAAGTCTCTCGCTTGCAGAAGCTCGTGAAGCGAGGAGAAGAATTGACAATACTACCATGTTTTTTACTCCTCGCTTTTCTGCTAGAAAAAAAGAACACACAAATTAAAACAATCGCTTTGCTTTACCCATACCCTAGAGGTCCACACGCCTGACAGTCGCTTGGAGTAGCAATCTACTCCTCGGCATCAAGAGGAGCCTCCTCGTCGTACTCCTCCTCACCCTCGGAGATCGAGGCCTCCTGGTATTGCTGGTATTCGGAGACAAGATCGTTCATGTTGGACTCGGCCTCAGTGAACTCCATCTCGTCCATGCCCTCACCGGTGTACCAGTGAAGGAAGGCCTTGCGCCTGAACATGGCGCTGAACTGGTCACCGACACGCTTGAAGAGCTCCTGGATGGAGGTGCTGTTACCGACGAAGGTGGAGGACATCTTGAGGCCACGGGGAGGGATGTCACAGAGGGCGGTCATGACGTTGTTGGGGATCCACTCGACGAAGTAGGCGGTGTTCTTGTTCTGAACGTTGCGGATCTGGTCCTCGACCTCCTTCATGGAAACCTTTCCGCGGTAGATGGCGGAGCAGGTGAGGTAGCGGCCGTTGCGGAAGTCGGCGGCGGCCATCATGTTCTTCGGGTCGAAGATCTGCTGGGTGAGCTCGGGCACGGAGACGGCGCGGAAGCTGTGGGCACCGCGAGAGGTGAGAGGAGCGAAACCGATCATGAAGAAGTGGAGACGCGGGAAGGGAACCATGTTGACGGCGAGCTTGCGGAGATCGCTGTTGAGCTGACCGGGGAAACGCAGGCAGGTGGTCACGCCGGACATGACGGCGGAGACGAGGTGGTTGAGGTCACCGTAGCTGGGGTTGGTGAGCTTGAGAGTGCGCATGCAGATGTCGTAGAGAGCCTCGTTGTCGATACAGAAGGTCTCGTCGGAGTTCTCAACAAGCTGGTGAACGGAGAGAGTGGCGTTGTAGGGCTCGACAACGGTGTCGGAGACCTTGGGGGAGGGCATGACGGAGAAGGTGGCCATCATGCGGTCGGGGAACTCCTCGCGGATCTTGGAGATGAGAAGCGTACCCATACCGGCACCAGTACCACCACCGAGAGAGTGGGTGATCTGGAAACCCTGGAGGCAGTCGCAGCCCTCGGCCTCGCGACGGACAACGTCGAGGACCTGGTCGACGAGCTCGGCACCCTCAGTGTAGTGACCCTTGGCCCAGTTGTTTCCGGCACCAGACTGGCCGAAGACGAAATTGTCGGGACGGAAGAGTTGGCCGAAAGGACCGGCGCGGACGGCGTCCATGGTACCAGGCTCCAAATCGACGAGGACGGCACGAGGAACGTACTTGTTGCCAGTGGCCTGTGGTGGAATATTGTCAGTTGCCGGAACGTGGGCCGTGCGTATGCTGGTGCCTTGAGAATGCATACCTCGTTGAAGTAGACGTTCATGCGCTCGAGCTGAAGGTCAGACGTGCCGTTGTACCTGTGTGTTGTCAGCTAGAGATTCGCGCGCATTGTCAATCGGTATATGCGTACACGCCGGAGCCGTCGAGGCCATGCTCGCCGGAGATGGTCTGCCAGAAGGCAGCACCGATTTGGTTGCCCTTTGCGGATGTTAATCACAAGCTCTTTCATTTCATCGGATGTGGGATGGTCGACATACACACTGGCCGGTCTGGAGGTGAACCTGTGCGCGAAAAGATGGTTAGCTTGTTGCGTCTTGTACGCAAACACGCGGGGCACGCGTGTTTGTTTCAGGGGCCTGTTTGGCCGTTGGCGAACGGGCAGTACATACAATCTCGCGCATGGTGGGAGTTCTGGGTTTTGTGAGGGTGGGTGTGGGTTGGCGGTGCCGGGATGTGGTGTCGAGACGGAGAGGCGAGGTGAGGTGGTGGAGCGAGCGGCGGAGGACGAGGAGTTCAGCGGCGGTGTGAAGATGGGAAAGGGCGTTGTTTGGCCTCAGGTAAACTCTTGGTGGGTCAACATTGGTTGACCCCATGCGGCTAGCGCCTTGGCTTCCAATCCATTGGCCTGGGAGGTTCAAGGATCCGTACCATCATTCTTCCGTTGCGCCTTAAATCACCAATACGATGTTTGCACTGAAGAGCCCTGCCTCTGTCAACTCGCGACAGTTCCAGCGTTTCCTGGCGCTCCCTGCTGGCATCCGCCATGCATCCTCGACTCCTCCACCGAAACCGCGACTGCTAGAGAAGCCCGAACGATTCAACCCGCCCTCACATCCATCTCGTCTTCGCAGCAAGCACCGGTCCTATGGCGCGCCTCTGGCCGAGCATGAGCGTCGTGCGCAAAAGACTCGTTCCTACCCTCACATGATGCCGGCCGAGGGCACCTTCACTTACTGGTTCCTCACGAACAGGCGCATTCACTTGTGGATCTCCATGGTGTGTATATGATATGTATGAATGCTCTTGAATTTGTGCTGATATATGCCTAGGGCATTCTGATCATGCTCACTGGCGGTGTATGGGTCGGCGACTTCCTCCACTCGACTCCCTTCATGGACTTGCTCCCGCCCAACAGCATGTTCTTTGCGCATCCACTAAAGTTCATGTGGAGATATATCGAGGTCTACCAAATGCACTCTGAGCACGTCACTGCTAAGACTGCCGAGATGCGACGACAGAAGGTCGAAGATGTGAAGAGGCGTTCAGAGTACCGCAAAGCACACGGGCTGGAGGATGCGGATGATTCGAAGTTCGGTGGTTGGACCGCCAAGTCTGATGATGAAGTCCTCGGTCCGACACCAGCTATGAGAGAAGGCGGGCATCTGCCTGCAGAGCTCGAGTCTTCGATTGCAATGGACTTGGCACAAGCAGAGGCCAAGCCACCTGTCGCAAACGTCGCGTCAGAGAAGACATACGTTGACTTTGAAGGAAATACGAAGCCGGTGGAGAAGAAGTGGTTTGGCATCTGGTGATCACAAGCATGGATTTGCTCTGATTTTGGGAGAATGATGTGACCCACGCAAACACCACGACTCGCATGCACATGTGAACGCCAAATCGCAACACATCAGCACGCGAGACATCCATGAGCCGCTTCACTCCACTTCCTTGCCAGATGTGAGGCGCTTGTCCGCCGAGAGAGCAACAGGCGAATGTTCTTTTGGCTCCCAAGCTTTGACGATCGATCACTGGCTTCAGGCAAGTGGAGTGAAGTCTAATTTTTGCTGCGCTTCAGTGGCATGTCCCAAAGCACCTTTGCATGCATGGGATGACATGACCGTCGCTATGGACAGTTTGGATGTATATACATCTAGGATGTGTAGGATATG
Organism: Cladosporium phlei; assembly: GCA_003614995.1. Classification (NCBI taxonomy): domain Eukaryota; kingdom Fungi; phylum Ascomycota; class Dothideomycetes; order Cladosporiales; family Cladosporiaceae; genus Cladosporium; species Cladosporium phlei. The sequence goes on from QZFA01000134.1 coordinate 87,014, forward strand.
AGAGAAATGTACAAATACATGTAGACTCCCGATTCATATGACCATTGCTTCATTGCTCACAACTATTCGTAAGATCCAAGAACGAAATGACCTTAATGAACCGCAACTGGGAGCAGTCGTGTTACTACAGTATCTATCGAGTTTTCAGTTCAGCCCGTGACAACGGAATATATACATCAACCCACTGCATCACATGCTATCACTTCTGGTCAGTTCAGATCTAGATCTCTCATTCGCTCAGTCACTCACTCGGGGTTCGGGCCTGAGATAATCTCTTGCGGGGAAGTTCCGCGTGCCTTGAGCTACTGCTACTTGCTACAGCGCCGACACCCTTCAATCAGCAACACTCACTCCACCTCGGCCTACTCACCCTCGCACACTCGATCTACCCCGGCGATATACCCACCAGACACCGCATACTGCCCTTGCGACAACTACCCATCAGCTTCGACCCTCCCTGCGGTGCGTGAGGCGGCCTGCATGCGTGTCAAGTGAAAAGGATATCCGAGACCATGCAGCAGCACGTCTTCACCCACCAGAACCCGTACCACCAGCCGGACTGGCAGCATCACGCACACGGCCCTTCGCAGCATCACTACGCTCAGAGTCAGCAAGCGGCGGCCGCTGCGACTGCTGCTGCGGCCCCTCAACAGCAACAGCAGCAGCAACAACAGCCGCAGCATCAACAGA